>PNEQ01133840.1:0-11366 GCA_003012365.1 Medauroidea extradentata
AATCTTTCTTAACAGGCTATATGCCATTTTCAGGGTGAGTTTGTCAGGTGTCCGGTGTGATGCAACAGAATTCAATAACCTAGTAATTGGGGACATGTTAATTTAAATTCACCTTTTCAAAATTCAATATAAATATAGTCAAGGAATTTTAAAGTAGAGTCATTTGATTATTTTCCTGGCTTATTTGGTTTCAAATTGATCACAGTAAAATTTTAATTATTTTTGTTGATATAACTTTTTCATGTATTTTGGCTAATTTTTGAGTTTTAGTAATTTTAGCTTATTATTAAAGTTTCCCTGGTGAAGTGAGTAACTTCAAGTGTTGCAAGCTTCTCCAGGCTGTAGGATTTCTGGCGCCAACGTTGTGGTTGATCACTTGCTTCATGGAATTCTCTCCATGACGTAGGTTATTGACGCACGTAGGTCAGCCATCACAGGGGGTTGCTTAGGGTATTGCGCCGCGAAAGTAGTTCCGCTGTTGCGCACCTTTTGTCCCTAACTATTATATTTGTGTGGATAAATAATTTTCTTTCAATGTAAAACCTATAAACGGAAATTTTGGAATCCTTTGTGATCTGGTTTAAGTATAATTTTGCTGGTTTTGGGAAGATTGGAGTCTGTTGTATCACTCCGCCGTGGTGCGCTATTTATTACCATGTCCGTTGCCATGAGGGAGCAGTGTGTGCTGGGCGTTGGCCCGAGCCGGAGATGAGTTGTAGGACAGTTGGGGCCGGGCGCTGGCCCGAGGAGGAGGTGAGTGGTAGAACAGTTTGTGCCGGGCGCTGGCCCGAGGCGGTCGCAAGTTGCAGGACGGTTTGTGCCGGGCGCTGGCCCGAGGAGGTCGTTAGTGGTAGGGCAGTTGGTGCCAATAAGTGTTTCATCATTACCTTGTTTTTTGTTTAACTCACGGTCAGACATGGTAACACCGGACAGCTGACGGGTTTATTTGTGCTTGGTAAATAACCGCCTTTTGTAAGAAACTTACCGAATCCAAACATCTGTCAAAGTTAAAGTGAAAAAATAAATCAACAGTTGACTGAGTAAGTGAGTTGTTATTGGTGAAATCACGATGGTTGTTTAACCCTGAAAGTAAATCAAACTGAGTTATCCGGAGCACTTCACATAACATAACCTCAACACCCACGCCGAGTGACAACAAACAATAACAATAGACCACAGCAACACGCAGCAGACGCAAGGAAGCGTCACAAAAGGAGTTTCCCTAGCACTGAGTAACTGCTGTATTGCAACATGGGGCATGTATGTGTGTTTATATGTATGAGAGATGAGTCGAGTCCTATTATATTTTTTTCGATTCTGACCCTGATATTTATTCTTTGATCAATTCTAAATTTTCTGTATAAAGTGTGTATATATAGGTATATGTGTGTGTAATGCTCACCTAACTCTAAAGCAAACTTGTGTACTTAGCAGCCAAGTATTAAATTTAATTTAACATGACTCATATTATTAAATTTGCTTTATTAGTTTAGTACAGAATAATATAACTGTAATGTTTACGTGCCAGAACAAAGAAAACAAGTACCCGGTTACTGAAGAGCATGCGGCAACATGCAAGCACTTGGTTTGGAACTAAAGTTTGCTGTACCTTAATATGTAACTCCTAGTGCATGAAAATTTAGTAGCAACAGCTGTCTTGCTCAAGGGCATGAGATAACTTCACTCACTTAACTTGGGGGTAAAGTTCGTGGGGCGTCTCCAATTGCTGATACCAAAAAAATTTATAGTAAAAATGTCTCAGTGTAACGAGGACGTGTTATTTATATGAGGAGTGAAGAAGCAATTTCAGTGTTCTAGCTCGGAGATACAAGCAGTTCAAATTTTGACTGCTTATTTATTAGGTCTGCAGCAGTTTTCTTTTGCGTCTAAATAGTGTAGGGGGAGATTTAAGCAGATCCTGCTCACTGTGAAGAGGTACTGTTATTGTAGCTGATCTTTCTCAAGTTTCTTATCTGGGTGTCATATCTGTATAGCATACTTGCAGATTCCAATAAAGAAGTATTTAAGTGTTTGCTCTTTAGCTGTCAAAGCCTCCTCCCCCCCACCCACCAGCCCCCCCTTCCTTCCAAACGTCATCTCTAACACATGCATACAGAGCCACTGTTGGTTTTCGAAACAAAACAAAATATGAGTGTCATGTGCTGGGCAGATTAAAAAAAATTATAAGACTGCAAAATAACCCTCTCTCTCTCTCTGTTTATGTATATAGATGTATAGATTCTGCATTGTATTACCGTTCTGACAGCTGTCATATTTGCGACAAATGATACAATCTCAAAATTCTGACATGATGACATCCGATTGTATTTCAATTCCAGGACAGAATCAATTTTGATCCCGATACTAAGAATCACCAATGCTTAAAAATCAAAGAACCAACTTGACCCATTCATTACTTTTTGATCTGTATAATAGTAGTAAACTGTGTGAGTTGGATGTTGCAGCGTGCAATCTACAACCCTCGCATGGCTCCCGCACTGATGGCCTGAAGCTAGAGGGGGCAGCTGGCTGGACACCCACAATGTACATTCGCCTGGTACAGGACTTTGGTCTGGAGACTGAGGTTGCCAAGCATCTAGCCAGTTCCTATGGAGACAGAGCCTTCGCTGTTGCCAAGCTGGCCAGCATCACCGGCAAACGTTGGCCCATCATCGGCAAGAAGGTGCACCCGGAGTTCCCTTATATTGACGCTGAGGTATTGTCTCTGCACTTACTCTTTCTGTCTTTCATTTTCCTTGTTTTTTCTCCTAGTTTTTCTTTTTGTATACTAGACCCCCGATTTTACGAACTCGTGACTTAATGAAGATAGCGATTTTACGAATGCTGTTTCAGGAACCCAAAAAAAATAACAAAATTCTGTGACCAAAAAAATTTGGTGGAATTACATTGATAATGATTTTAAAATGTATTATTTAATTCACAGCTATAATGAGTTATGGAGTTGCAGTATTACTTTACAAGTCACAATATTAAAAATAAAACGAAAAAAGTGAAAATCTGTTAAAAAAATGCAGGAATAACAGTTTGAAAACCGCGCCACCACATCTGTGCCAAGGCCGGCCTACTCTCTCTGCCACTACGGCGCATTAGGATCTAAACGGAGGCCGTACTATCTATACATCATTCTGGCGCATGCGCAAATGCTCATAATACTATAGTACGGCCTCCTCGTAGGCTATTTCTTCAAGACTCCAAGTCGTATTTCTCACGTCTCGCGCCGAATTTATTAACGTTCTTACACAAATCCCACAAAGATAATGGCTTGAAATAATTTTTTCTTTTCTGTGCTAACACAGTACGTACTTAAAACAATTAACGTGATCGTGCTACCTATCCTCAAGTGTAGAAATATTTATCTGCACCATGGGTATGTCAAACTTTGAAAATAAATTAGACGTTTATGTATTGCGTAATCCCGGAACTCCTAATTTATTTTTCGTAATATACTGGCTGTGAGAGCAATTACTAGCTAACACTTATGCTCGTAATTATCGACAATTATAGGTAACGTCAAAAAGTGGCGTTTTTGGCTGATTGAACGTCTGTCTGTGCTACAGTGCTGCTATCTATCCACCAGCTTGTGACTGTTTGTACACTTGTGCTATCTGTCCACTCTGCGCGCTACTTTTAACTAGCTTCGCGTACAATAATTTGTGTACTTAGTATCAAACATCGAGGGATTGTTTTGACATTACTTTTAATTAATGCCAAAGTTATATATAATAGTGCAATAAATAAATACATCCGCTTTATCCTTCTTGCTTTGATGAATAATTTACATGGGCATAGTGCTGGCTAGTAATGAATGCCTAGTAGACGTGCTCCAGTGTGTATTTCTTTTGGTGACAATGGTAAATTGTAGCTACCAATTTCAGGTTTTTTTTTTTCTGAAGACCTCTGTCTGTCGGTGAAAATTATTATTGTATTAATATTTTTAGTCTGATTTTCTGCATTAAAAGTAATAAAACTAATTTTGCACTTGCGAGAAGGCACTCGGGAGCTCAGTTTTCTCATTTTTTGGGGGAAAAGGGTTGGTCATGTCTGCTGTTCAGCTTTGTTATTTTAATCGTAAGACGTTCTCCTATTGATATAAATTTGTATTTAAACTATTACTTGCCTTATTTTTCTGTTAAATGCTACAGAAGTCTGCTTATTTGCTCGCGAGAGGGCACTCGGGAGCTAGGTTTTATCAATTTTGGGGGGCAAGGGTTAGTCACATCTGTTGTTCAGCGGTGTTCTTTTGATCGTAAGACGTCTGCTTATTGATATAAATTTATATTTCAACTATCACTTACTTTATTTTTCCATTAATCGCTACGGAAGTCTTGCTTTTCGCTCGAGAAAAGACATTCAGAATCTCGGAATTTCTCATTTTTAGGGGACAAGGGTCGGTCATATTTACTGCTCAATGGTATGCTTTTGATCGTAAGACGTCTCGCTGCCGACATCTATTTATATTTCTGTTATTACATTAATTAATTTCTTGCAAAGCGTTACGGAAGTCGGGGTCCAACTAGAGGCATTTTGCAGAAAAAATGCAATTTAAAAATTTTAGGAGGGAGGGGGCCAAATAGACCGCTATCGATTTAAGAAGGTAGCGATTTTACGAATGTAATGAGAGGAACCGTGAGTATTCGTAAAATTGGGGGTCTAGTGTACTTTCCTGCACATTTGCATTACGTGTGTGACTGCAAGCATGCAACATGGAGAGGAGTACAGACACAGCAATAACTTGCAGTACTTATCACTTCATTTGTTACTGTAAGCTGTACGTACAGTTCAAATATTAATTTTATGAGGAAAATGTCTTACCTTTTGATCATTAAAAGGGCACAAGTACCGATCATAGTACAGCACAAAGGCTTCTCTTCAAACTTGACTTGTTTTTTAAATCATTATTTTTGTGTTGCAAAAGATAGCACACCAGCCTCGCGGCTTCCGAAAAAAAATGTTGCGTGCGACACTAATTTTAGTTTCTTTTGACAAGGGTCTTGTAAACCTTGTTAGGTTTATTTTTTCACGCAATGCTAAGAACATAAAGTCTACACCATCCGTGCTTGGTGTTTAATTTTTTTGTGACGTAGATTGGTTGTATCGATTGTTCGTAGGTGTGATTTTTATCGGAAGACATCTGTCCATTGATATTAATTTAAACTTCAGTTACTATTTGCCATTTTTCGTGTGAAACCATACTGATGTCGGACTATGTATTTGCGAGAAGACACTCGGTGCTCGGTGTTCTCTTTTTTCTCTCTTTTTTTTCTCCAGGACATGGATCGGTCATATTTACAGTTCACAAGTACCCTTTTAATTGGAAGACATCATTCTCGTGATGTAAATGTATATTTTAATGATAACTTGTCTTACTATCCCGCGAAATGCTACGAACATTGGGACTCCATTGGATATACTTTGTGGAACAAATGCAATTTTAAATTTTAGTAAAGGGGTGGGGGGCAAAATTGGCCTCAATCGATTTTACGAATGTCATAAATGGAACCGTCAGTATTCGTAAAATCGAGAGTCTAGTATATAATGCATTGTGTGGAGTACATTTGCATTAAATTGACATTGATAAATTTTAAAATTCATTTAATTTCGATCACACAGTATGAAATGGTAACTAATCTGCAATATTATTGAATATATTTAATCAACTGATAAATTTAGCAGATTTAAATTATGTAATATAAAAATTTTTTATTTAACGTCCAATTAATTTGTTGAAGGCGAAGTGAAATTTTCGAATGTGTAAAATTTGTAACAAAAGCAAAAATATCTGGCACAGATTGTTTTTTTTTTTTTTTTTTTTTTTTTTTATATAATTAGAGGGTACAACTGTGTTATGGTAGTCATACATTAAGGTGATAATTACTGTAGATCAATTGGTGTGTTGTGTAAACATTAGCAAGTACAACAAATGTTAAGTACCTAGTTTTGGAGGTTCTGTGAAATGAACGTTGACACTTCAGAATGTTCATGTTGTTTGCACTTAGATCCGTTATGCAGTGCGGGAGTATGCGTGCTCAGCCATAGACGTGATAGCCAGGCGACTGCGCTTGTCATTCCTAAATGTGCAGGCAGCTCAGGAAGCCCTGCCGGGGATTGTTGACATCCTGGCAGAGGAGTTGAAGTGGAACGAGGACCAAAAGAAGGTTGGTTTTGTTGCTGCTGTCATCTGAGGTCTTGCACAGTGCCATTGTCCACCTGTTGGTAGTTTTCTCCAGATTTAAGTTTCTTAGGACACATCAATAATCGCATAATATTCCAATTTATTCCTGAATCACAAGTCATTAGTAGATTTATCAAATTTATTTGCATCTAGCTGTAGCACTGTAAATAAACATTACTGCTCACAGAATTTTTTAGAGTTGTTTTGTGAGAATGTTTGAACACATTTTTTTTTGTAATAGTAAGTCATATTTGAACAGTGATTTTTATAATAATTCAGTGAGGATTGCTAAATCCCTTTATAGCAGAATACTGTTTTGACATGTGTGATTGCATTCAAGACATTTATGAAAGGAATAACATTAATAAAGAGACTGAGGGACATTGTGCAACAGTCACACGTTGGACGTGGATTAGGTTGGACTCACATTCAATTTCCAGCTTGGCTATTCTGATTTTAGTTTTCCATTGTTCCCTGAAATTGTTCCAGGCAAATGCTAGTATGTTTCCGTAACATGTACATTGGCTGGTGCCTCATCCTGCCTATATGTAAAGTTGTATGTAACAGTCTTCAATGATTACCTCATTGTTGATGAGATGTCAAGTTCGTTCTTTCATTTTATAAACAGGGTGATGCTCTATTGCAAAATGTTATCAGGATCAAAGAAAAGGCCTCTTATGAAACATGGAAATATTATTAATGGGGGACGTTGCAACAAGGATGTACTATATTGTAGCGTGGCCGAGGCCCAGACCCCAGATTAGTTTTACATGTTTCAATTTTAGTTGTCATGTAATGTAGGCCTCATGGTCATTCTAACAATTGTGTCCGAGAGTTTGTTAAGAAGAGTTTTGTTAAGTACATTATTTGTAATTTTTGTTAAATGCCAGCACGTCAGTGGAAATTTATTCATATTTAAAATAATCAGTTTGAGTAACTGTGAACTTATTCTTCTTAAAGTAAGTAAAATTTAATTTGGTAATTAGAAATTGCTCATTTAACAGAAAGAATAACAGTTTGCTTAATTATGTTAATGTTTACTTACAATTTAAATGATTCTGTTTATGTTTAGTAAATTTTCAATATATAACTTTTGCTTAAATTGTTTGCATTTGAATTTAACAAAATTATATTTGTTCATTGTTAAAGGTTGGAGTGAGAAAAGGACAAAGATATCAATCTAAATTTATAGTTTCCAGGAAAAGTTGCTATATTTCGGTGCAAAACCGGCCTGTAAAGATGATCGTTAAGAATTTGCTGCCATATTTGGTTTGCAACCAATAAAATCACGGACTGTTGGTGATTGGCTACGTCAATTTTAAATTTGTTTCTTTCACCTAGCAACAAGGTTAATACTTAATATATTTGTATATAATTGATTTGGAAACTAAATTGTTAATGCTTATAATTATGTGGAAATATCACGAGTTTAAAATATTATTTAACTATGTAAAACGTAATATTTTGTCGCATGCTCGCAACGTCTTGTGCTGTAAAGCCGCTGCCTCATCCTGCACATTCCATATTCCCGCACCTAATGTTAATCCTTTCTACCCTAATTACTCTCGCACACGTCAGTGCACTCTAACCTGACACCAAGTATTGCATATTAAAGCCTACCTTAGTTATCCTTCGTTCACATAAACCCTGGGCAAGAATATTTTAACGTATTTTTCCTACGAGACGTCTTGCCACCTGTAGGCATGCCACCCGCAGCACAGAAGACAACAGGAGAGGGAGGAACCACCCCCTCGCATCCGCACCGTCTCTCATTAGGCGAGCGGCCAGCCAATCACCACAGACCACCCCAAAAAGGGTATAATAGAGGGAGCACGAGCCACCAAAGTCAGTCGCATCCTACATGCCACTCAGTTGAGTTGCAGTTAGCAGTTCGTCATCGAGTAGCAATTTGTTTGCCACTCGCTCTGAGCTGTACCTCTGCTACAACTGAAAGGTTCAGTTCTGCTGCAGTAGATTATTCTACCATCACCGTACCTTCAAATTACAGCTCCAGGTCCGGAAGACCAGCGATCGCCGGATCCCTTCCAGAAGCACCCATCACGACTGTGAGAGTCTTCTACGCCAGCTGTCCAGCTTCGCCGACCAAGAGCCGCTTTCCGAGGCATCGTCACCTGCATCAACGACTCTCCCCACAGAAACTAGTGCTCTTCGGTTACTTCCTGCACGTCCTTCAGGCTTTTTAGGCACAGGGTGTTTCAGTTTTCATTGTTGGCATATGCCGATAAACTACGCAGCAACATCATTCCTTTCTTTTCTTCACTCGCCATACCTTCCGTTATTGACAAACCCATCTGCCTGCTAGACACCTGTGACCCCTGCATCCCATAGGATCGCCACGGGAGTTTGATATCGGGTCGTCATAAGCGTCTGGAAGGAGGTGTAAGCAGCGCGTCTTCCATGTTTTCTTCATTACGCCCTCTGGAGGTAGCACAACTATACTGTGCTCTTTCCAAGCGGTGTCGGGTATGGCGTGAAAGGTGGTTGTGCGGGAGTTGAGTGACGGAGGCAGAACTGATATGGTTCTGCTGGTAAAATGCAGTGAACTGGTGGTTCTGCGGCATTAGTAAAGACTTTCATTTCGTAAATATTTTTAAGTAATTTGTGAAGTTGTTTTTTCCCCCCTTTCTTTTTTTTTAAAAAAAAAGAGAAACTGATAAATTTTCGGTGATCACCGGCTTTTTTTAAATGTAAATTTTTCTTCAGTTTGCTCGAAAGGGTACCTCCCGGCATTCGGAATTTTAAGTATGTATAAGTTTGGAACGTAACTTCATCAATAAACCCCAAAATTTGCGAAAGTTCTGCTCTTCTGTCTCGTGTTACATTGTAAGAAAAAGTTCCATAAAGTCCCGCCACGCGCCACAGTCGCCGCACTGAGCACCAAACGGTGCAGTGTAATAAAATTAGCACTGACCACCCCGTTAAAGCGGAGGTCCAGCAGGGTCCTCTACTGGAAAAAATTTTATTTCAAAATGCAAAATAGTGCTATTTTATAGGGGCGGGCGAAGCTTCGAAATTTCGAAGTCGAATCGAATATTTTCATTATTCGATATCATATTCGAAATAAAATTTTTACTGCGAACTTCGAAAATATTACTACAATTCTCTGGTGGTTATAAGTCATCTTAAAAATTATTGTTATTTGGCCAAAACTTGAAGATGGTGTCGAATTTGCGTTATTATAAACGTTCAAAGATTATATTTGAAACTAACCACACACATTGGCTAGTGGACCATGATAACATAACCTTATTAGCGTACATACAAAGCAGCCAAAACGGCCGAAACTAAACCGTCAACAACTAATTTCATTCAAACAGTAGGAAAACCACATCTTTAAATAATTTTTGTTTAGAGCCCGAGCTGTTTTATCTTAGAAACTTTCGTTAAACGCTGCTAATTTTTGTAGGAACATCAACTGCTAGCTTATATCAATTTGTGCCTAAATACAACTTACAGTGATTATTGTAGATTACGCAGCATAATATTCTTTAACTAAATGGTCGTGAAATTGCACTCAATGCGATGCAAGCCATATCGATGAAATTAGAAAGGAAACAAATAGCCTAGGCCGTGTCTATGGTTTACATGTTTACGTCAAGTGCACCATTTCGAGTGGCCTCAGTCGCAAGCCATACAGCCAACAGCCACCGTGTCATAGCACATGCACAAAGGAAACGGCCCGGTGCAGCGCATTATTATTTATGCACTTCAAAGTAATAATTTAAATTTACGCAACACGAGAGGCGGATCAGTTAAAAACAAATGTAATGCTGCTGGCCCACTGACATTTTCGCAAGTGAAGTTGTGTGTCGATCACGTAATGATCATGGGCGGCCATATTGCGACCACGTTCAATGATGCGGTATTCAGACGAAATCAGTACGCGCTTACGGAAACTACTTCGGATCCACTCGATAGAGAGTAAAGAGGTCGTAAACGTCGTGCGTTGATTAGAGCAGTGTAGATAGCAGCAAGCAGACGATACAAAGGAAAGCGCGCGTAAAACGTAAACAAACACTCCCGCATGTGTAAATAATAGAAAATATGTTATAAGGCGGTTTGAATACATGCTCACGGGAAATACGATGTCGGATCGTATTATTTTTATTGAAAAAGAAGTCTGGAGCAGTTTATCAAGTAAAAATATTGCCAGAGTACGTAATTCAGGTATGGAATAAATTGTTATTACTTGTACGCAATTTTAATGCTACATAAGTATAATATACCAGCACAAAAGGATAACGTGACCGATGCTACCCAGCAGGAATATTCCAGGTAGGTTTCCATAAATGCATCGTGAATACAAAGTAACGAATGTCACTACGTAGAAGTAGAACCCCTGGGAAACTATTTTGGCAATTTTCTAAAATCAACTAATGGAGCCAAGCACTTCAGGTCTGAATACTGGGCCACCTGCCAAAAAATCCATGGGTAAAAATTCCAACAGGTATTTCATAAATTAATTTAAAAAAGATACGATTTTAGGGTCTGTTAAGTTTTATAAAACCAACTGAATTTTTTTTTTTTGTGATTTTATTATTCTTTTAGGTACCACTACAACCCTACAGAATTATCTGAAACAACATCCTGAGCAATTACACTTAATAATTCCACTAAAAACATTTTTTTTTTGCAAATCACTACAAAACTCTCATTTTTACCCAACTTATAATTAGCCTTCAAGGTAAGTTCCTAACAGTGTAAATTATTTTGCATTGTATATTTGTTAAAATATTAAATGTACTTGATATTCGATATTCGATTCGAATTCGTGAATATTTCAACATATTCGCTTCGAATTCGCTTCGAAATGAAATTTTCATATTCGCCCACCCCTACTATTTTAGCAGTTTTCGTAATGAAACATTAAATATTCTACTAGTAAAAATATTTATAATTTTTTTAATACAGTAGAATCTCGCTATAGCACAGCAAGATCATGTGAAGCAGGCATGCGAAAGTTTCTTGCCTGTGTGAACCAGGCTTGCACGGACTATAGTGACGGTGATTCGTGCCACTTACTTTTGTTATCAGTTTGCGGCGCGGCTTCTGTCCCACTCTTCCCCCCACCCCCTTCCATGCTCCGGCGCACGTGTCACATTTCTTCCGCCGCCTTGCTACCTCTCCGCGCGCGCCTTTCTGCCACCCTCCC
>PNEQ01133841.1:0-11365 GCA_003012365.1 Medauroidea extradentata
GTAGAAAATTCTAGAAAAAGTGATGCAATCCAAGATGGCGACCGGAAGTAGATGACGACCGGAAGTGATGCAATCCAAGATGGCGACTGCAAAAGGTCAAGGTCATCCAAGATGGCGGACGGGATCCAAGATGGCCGCCGTGTGTCCCCCGGTCCCCCTCCCCCCTCCCCTGTCCCCGGAGCCCCATTTTACATCTACTCACACACATATATATATATCTTTTATGTATATATATATATATACATATATGGAAGTTAAAAATTGTTTGAAAAGATATAATTTATGTATTGATGGTCTCTTCACTCTTTAAACTGTATATTAAGAGTGCCACCTGTCACTCGCTTCAAATGCGTTAGTGAGTGTTCGTAAATACTTTTTACGACACTGTTCCACGTGTGCCCTTTGCGTCAATGTACGAACAATAAATACACTTCGGACAAGGTCACTCTTGTAGCTACGTCACTTCCGAGCCCCTAATACGCAGGTATAGGTCATTCGGGATAAAGTGAACACTAACAATTTAACGTTTGAAAAATATCACTAACCGTAACTGCATATAATTCAACATTAACTACAGTTGCCTTACTGTTTGTATGTTTGGCAGCGACATTACGCAATATAGTCCCGTGTGTTTTCCTATTTAAATACAACAATACTGAAACAAAATCAACCGAAATCGACATAACTGTATTTTACATAATTAATAAACCTTCTTTAAACTAAACTGTATCGATTCAAACTGACTGTACAATTTATCTTACACGCGCAAACATCAAGTTATGTATCCACAGAGGTTAGACATGTCCTGTCGTTAGCAGGTACGCGCGGAGAGATACAAATTGCCTGAAAATAGAACATTAGCAAGGCTTATTTGAGTGGTTACTTTATCGCCTAGCACCTATAGGCGGCGCTCTTAAGACCATGCTCTTTTGTTCATACTGTTATTGCGAGAATTATTTTTTTGAACCTTAAACGAGAGGAGATATCAAAAATCTGTCTGACAGTTTTGTTTAATTTTTTTTTCTTGGCAAGAAATTATACGGTTTCGATAAAAAAGTCAATCAACCAGAATTTCGTTAGTTACATAATTAGTTGAAACCATAGTATTTTCTGCCTAGAAATAAATCTGCCAACATGGAGAAGACGACTTTAGACAAAACTGCCAGAAACATTTTTGATATAGCCAGTTCGGAATAAAGTGAACTGTAGTTTTGTTTTCTTCAAATGCCTAACCTCTATGGACACTTCGCTTGATGTTTTCGCGTGTAAAATAAATTGTGCAGTCGATATGACTCGATACAGTTTTACAAAGTTAGTTTATAATACTGTATAAAATACAATTAAGCCGATATAGAATGATTTTGTTTTTCTATTGTTGTATTTAAATAAGAAAATACACGGAACTATATTCAGTAACTTCACTACCAAACATACAAGCAGTAAGTCACCTAGAGTTAACAGAGCATTATATGAAGTAACGGTCAGTGATATTTTTCAAAGGTTAAATTTTTAGTCCTCTGTTTATCTCGGACAACATACATATCCTACCGTTCAGGCGTAAACATTTACTATCGCGAAAATAAGCATGGCCTTAAAGATAGCATATTACTTAAATATACCAATATTTAAGAAATTACTGCAAAATGAGTTATTTTTGTAAATATCTATTCAGAGTAAATGTTAATGCATTGGATGGTACCACGCCGACCTACGGTGAGAGAGGCCTTGGGTTCGAATCCCAGCACGGACATGCATGTTAGGTTCTTAGTTCGTAAGCCGTCCTTTACTTAGTCTGGGCCGAATGATCAGACCATTCGCCTTCCGCTAAGGCGACCCGGGTTTGATTCCCGGCGAGGTCGGTCCCCAAATTTGCTCAAGTAGGAATATTGCCGGGCGATGCCACTGGTCGGCAGGTTTTCTCGGGGATCTTTCGTTTTCCATGTCCCTTTATTGCTGTTCCATACATCATGTCTCTTCACTTCACTTCCAATGCGTTTAAGATTTTCTCATATGTACGGACTGAAATCTGATGAGGTCACAAGTTACATTCCAAGAAGTAGTCAAAAAGCCGAGTGCCGTAATTCGATTCTGCGTAATTCAAAATCATTTTTCGTTCGAATAGACTGGTGATTTATATGTGCCTTGAAGTGCGAGCAGGCGTTGTTCCCGGGAAGAAACTTCTAGGAAGTTGATATAAGTATATGGAAGGTATGGATAGTTATCGTCGTAGTTCCTTGTAGCAGGGGATATAGGAAGTGCATAGTTGATGTAAGCAAGCGGCGGTACAGTGTCTACGTCAAGGTCACAATCTAGAAATACTGCAGAGGTCTCAGGATAGTTTCCTGGGTGTACACTGAATGCTGGTCTCCTCAGTGGCGTAGCCAGGATTTATGTAAGGGAAGAGGGCGTTTTACTTGAGCACAATATAGACCATTCTTTTAAACTTGGGGTCTGGGGGTCCTCCCAAGGAAAATTTTGATTTCAAAGTTCAAAATAGTGCTATTTTAAGAGGTTTCATAACAAAATATTGAATATTCAAAATTTTAAAAATAACTTTCTTCAAAACTAGTTACGAGGGACGAGAGGGTTACTACCCCATATCTCCCCCTCCCCCTACTCCAAGACTTCGCACGTGGTCTCATGGAACTAAATTTATGATCAAATGTTGACATTTAGAGGCAGTCATGACCTGCAATAATACTTCATAAATTTTTGTAAGTCTAAGTGTTCTTTCTGAGATACACATATTTTGATGTGAAACTGAACTCATTTAAAAATCAGTTAAATTACAATCTCACGGATCACAACAATGATAAATAAACAAACTTGACATTTAGATAACTGTTAATACAATCTACATTCATTATCTGGCTTTGTATTTAAATGATTAATACAAAAGTAATGTTATAAACAGATGTAACTAAATGCAAGATTTTAAGGAAATTACCATCTTAAGTACTGTTATTGTTTCAGCACATGCGCACTACTAATACGTATTTTAAATTTACGGAACTAAACTTTTATGCTCTTAATATTGGCTCTCTTAAGAAGCCAGAACAAAAACGGTACTTTCACTTTAACGTCCAAAAAAATATATTAAAGTTGTAAAGAATTAGAAATACATCTTGCCAAAATGTTGAATGGGAAGATTTTTGGACGTTGGTGACAAGTGTGGAAGAAGGACGGAAAACGAGAGTGAATTAAATAGGAGCACCTCGAGAATACCCGCCGGCATATGGCAATGTGCACCATGTTGGCATTACTAGATGGCAACTGTCGCTGAAATGAAACTGCTCTTTACGGCACTATGCGGTGTCACTAGATAACGCAATAGTTAAGTTGTCTGAGTATGCGCCGCCTGGCGACGTTACGGAAGTCTCAAGTTGTACATGTTATAACACAATGGCGGCCATTATGCTCGAGATATGCCCTTTCGTAGCCAGTAGGTTGTGAGCTATATCTTCCGGAAACAGCCTTGCAGTTATAGCCTACTGAAAAAGTACAATTTTGTGGTAAAACGCTCTACGACTTGTAGGATATTTGCTACAGCTTCTGATAGCGAAGAGGCTTAGAGCTGTTTTTCCGTGTTACTGTTACTTGGTGGATATAAGAACCTTATTTGGTATGAAGGTACCTCAGGATAAACTTATAAATGTTATCTTAGGACCCCACTGGAATTTTCTGAAAATGTCATGTTTAACACTAAAATCCAAACAAAATCTTTTTCTTTAGCCTAACATAATGTTACAAGTTTGAGACATAAACTTTATATGTGGGCAATTCCCATGAGTTCTTTTGGGATAGAGGTCTTATAATTATAAATAAAAGTGTTAAATTAAGTACTGGATTTAATAGCTCACAAAGCTACGAAATACACAAAACAGTAATCAACTATAACTCTCACAACACAATTAGTTATGCACACATCAATTACTCCTGTGTCACAGACACGTTAATTAACTTTGACAATTAAAGCACAAAAATGTCTACCATCAATTAACTAAACAGTACAAATCACAATAAAATTCAGTCATATATCCAATCAACAGTCTTTCAAATAATGACAGTGTACAACCTTAAAAGTCCGCAGTGGTGATGAATCGTCGTGTGCTGCGCAGCACCCCGAGTGCACCGCTGTCTTCACTCTTGAGGTCTTCGGTTCGACTCCCGTCGCACACCTTCACTCGTCAGCCCGCCGCAGCAGTCCTCTTGGTTCGTCCAACACTGCTCTGAAGGTAGCCGTCTGCCGCCTCCCAGTAGACTCTGACGTCACCAAGATGTCTTCACCAGTCTATCTCCACAACCATAGCACCTTCCTTTAGCACGACCAATAGCGAACTCCGTCCAAATATGCCGATTCTGTGGTTTTATACTCCTTGAAACAGTCGGGGAATAACCGCATTGCATGGGTATAAAAATAGACATTACTACATGTTTCGGACATGAATTGAGTCACGTAGGCCGCCCTCATAGGGTTAAGACGCAGTTGGGACAGGTATCTATGACGTAGCTTCGGAATGACTGCCATCACGTAGCCGCCCAGCGTATGATTCAGGGGCCAGTCCACAAAGTGTTACGAAACAGCCGCCGACCACTGGCTTCCAGGCACATGGCACGCAACAATAATATATTGTGATTTCAATTTCGAAAATATAATTTTAATCCTACTAAGTTCAGAACACGCATATCTTAGGGTAGTCTACATATTATATAAAATGCAATTAGATATGCCCTATATATCGTTTGACACAATTATGTAAGTCCAATCACAATACTAATAAGAGTTCTCAAAAACGAACAACCCCGATTGGTCTTCCAACATTTGCCGTTTTTGCAGTCTTCTTTGCGTAAACACTTACTGCATTATCGGAAACCTGTGAAATTGTCATTCAAACTCGTACAAATGACACTGAAACCTTATTGTAAGCAGAACTCTGTAGAGAAGGAATCACTTGCTGTGTTTGTGTATGGTCGTCCGCCAGTTTCATAAACTGTCCTTCGGATATATGTTGAAGAAGCACATCCTCAGTCGGTGGAAGTTGTTCATTGTTTGATTTTTTTGACAGAAAATCTAATTTCCTATATCTAGTTGATATTGCTGAAAAGAGTAGTTTAATCATATAGAACAATCTTTCCAGTTTCATGAAGTGTCCAGAGTCGGCTGTCAGCAGTTGAAATGAAATACTGGCTAAAAACCCAAATGTGTCAGTACTGTCTTAAAATGCTTGCAATGCTTCCCAAATGGACTTCTTTTACCTTTGAAGGCTGAGGTTGTGTCGCAACCAGAGAATGAGTGAAATACTGGTGGTGCTCGTTGTTTCGGCACCCTCCAGGATTGCACAGGTGGCACTGATGTGGTAAAATCTGTAGTGGTTTCCCTGTCAAACGCCACCCATACATCGGTCAAAGATTGAGTTACCATTAGCTCGTATAATGTTCTAGCAAGGACGGCAACAACATCTGTGTCTACGGTATGCACAAGAATGCTCTTCGCCCCTTGCTGTGGTGAATGGAGTACGCGCACCACAAGCCTCGTGTTTGCCTCTTCATGATTGTAACTTTCCACGGGTGTGTTCGAACCGATTTGTACAACTGTTTTCCTTGTTGGGACATATACATCTTCTTCTTGTGGACTGTTGAACTGTACAGCCTTAGAAATATAAAACGTGAACGATTCCTGCTTGTCCGTTGAGTTACGAAGAAAATAAATCCAATTTCGTGGCAGTTTGGTGTTGCGAGATGCTTTCCTTCAGATATACTCCCCTTTTTTTTCTAGGGTGGACTCCTTCAATGTATCTGGCATGTAGGTGTCCTAAACAACTAACCTCCAGGCACTTTCCAACTGCCTAAGGTAGAAATATCTTACAAGCCTACTGACTGAAAATGTCGACACTAGTGGGAGGCAGGCAGTGGACGAGATGGCACTGTCCAGAAATGTGAAGGCCTATATTAAATGGAGTTCTGATTGAACTGTATGCTCAAGACATTGCAACATTTTAGCCTTGTTGGATCCGAAAATCTCTGCTGGAGAGATTTACTAATGTTGTAATTATATTCAAATGAAAACGGAGTATTTTTGAAATTTGGTTATCATAGATGCCTTGAAATTATTACATTAAAAATTATAAAAAAAATGTTAGTTTTCCACTTTTGTAGCTATTGTGGTTTCAAGCCCTTATTTTTCATTCATATTTATACTAGAAAGTAAAGCATACTACAGCAGAATTCTATATAATCAAACACCCGCTAATAAAATATCTACTCAGCAACAACGTCTCATCGTATTTTGATGAATAGTTCAGATTTGATTGACGATTCAGTATTTCAGTCGTCCGCTCGACATTGTACCTTTCCATACTCCTTAAATGTCCAGTTAAGTTAAAGTGAAACGATTTGTTTATTTAGTGCTAAAGTTGAGGAATGGGAAATTTCAAGCCATTAGAGACTGGCGTAATTTTTAAACAGAGTTTTGTTGTAAAGTTAATCAACTCGTTTTGTAATGTGGAAATACAAAATAATGCAAAGAATATTGTAAATGTTATATTATAGGACTGTGATTAGAAGGCAAACAAGTGCTATACGATACGTTGAAATTATTTTAATAATTTTTGTAAATAAACTAGGGAATTTAACTATTTTATTTATCAGTTTCATCATCCTGATCGAGAACTAGTGTTAAATATGGATTTATTACAAAACATTACAGCACCATGTCAAAATTACAACCGTCACGTTCAAAGTAAATGCGGCATCGCCGGAAGAAATTCCCTTGTAACCGCGTTAAAAAGGCCTCCGAGTTTTTTTATTTCTTTGGTGTCTTGCTATTTTATCCAAATTCCTGTATTGTATTGAATAAACACGATCCTTGCAACACCGCAAAACAAACCAATCAAGCGGGGTTCAGTTAAAAGGAAACTTACAAACCAGGTCACTACCAGGTTACCACAAGACGAATAAAATAAAAATATTTATGTTTGGAAATCGCGTCGCATTCGTGATTTTTGACGCGTTGATAACATACAGGACTCTTTATTAATTGGCTTACAAGTTATTTTATTCGTATCATGTTGTAAAAATATATCTCATGTAATATTTATCTTGTTTTTTATTTTTGCATATTACTTCGAGATACCTGCAATTTACAGCGACTTCAATGAGGGTGAAGAGAGGTGAAGGGAAAACATGACATCAATGTCTGGGCTGAGGTTTGAACCTAGAACCTTCTACTCTATGGTTTGAGTATTTTACCTTTTAGATTTCACTAATTAATAGTTACCCAGTGTGAAATGATGTTCTGAAACGAAATTACTCATATTTGTGACCAAATTATTTTATGTTAAATTACATTTCCCACAGGAAAATAATTTCAAATTACGTTTCATATATCCCAAGTAATGACAAGTAGCCAACCCCTTAATTACTATATAAGAAAGAACCATATTGGTTTGCATACGTGCCGGTTTGTAATTGCCGTAAAAATGTTTTCTAGGTATCGTAATTCGAGCAAATTATTTTTAAAAAAATTAAATTACACACAACGCAAGTTATATTGTTGATAAATTAAATGTGCACAAGATCACTAGTTTAAAAATAAAATGCATACATATAATGTAACAATAATGCAACGCTAATGAGGTAAATGCGTGCAAACTGCCAGCAGGAGCGGGGATTGCTGGAGAGTGTAGTTATATAGACGGCAGTATGGACACAGCGGCATCCAGACAGGGCGTGACGCAACAGTGGCGCCTGTGTGGCGTCTGTCTGGCGCCAGTCTGTGAGGGGGCGGGTGTATAGTCTTCCTAGTGCGTCGTGGTGCAGCGTCTATTTAACACGGTCACACATACTCTACTATACGTCATTCACGATAAGGAGGGCACATTTGAAACCTTAGTTGCTTTATTCATTTAAGATAATTTACAGTTTCCTGACAGTTTTTATTATAAACGAAGCAACCAACAAAGTATGTAGATTTCACTTCATTCGAAAGTTAAGGGCCCGCCTCCCTGGAGGTGTTTTGCGCGTTGTAAACTCAGGTGCGATGCAGTAAGTAGTAAGAGCCAGCAGATACGCGCGCCTTGTGTCAGTTGCTCCTGTGTGCAAGGTGCTCCCTTGTATCGCTGCAACTATGGCACTTTAAGCCCTCACCCATCATGTTGTTGCTGGAAAGTATGTACCAAGGTTCACTCTAGGGTTCTTAACTTATTTCCTACCAATCTGAGTGGTATATTTTATCATATAGCTGTGCCCAAAATCAGTTTTTAGTCATGTTGGAATGTGTTTTCTTTTCGTAGGCAGGTACGTCAAGAAAATGTATAACAGTTGTCCAAACAAACTGATATTTCTAACCTACTGCAGTACAGTTTAACAGCAAGGGAGGCAGGCTCCTTAACGTTAAAGTTCACAACGTCGTACTTCTTAGTGATTATTCTAGACACGATGATCTTTAAAAATGCTCACTTTATCGCGAACCGCCTGTATCCCACTTCAACTCTTTATCATCCTTCATACATTCACCACACTATATACCTACTGCAGGCATTCTGGTCAGCACTCAGTGGGGACACTTATTTATCGCGGGGAAAGTTTGCAATTTCCTAGGCTTCTATATAACATGTCAATAACTGACGTTCTTCTTTACCTTTCTCTTAATGTTATCATATCCTTCTTAGTGGAGCAGATAACGGGGGAAAATTGTACAAATACTTTATACAAGCATTTAAACTCGACATGTTCGATGCCAATGGGATACTTTTCAATTTTTTCCGATTCGCCATTTGAAAATCCTTAATGGTGCCCTTTTCCACGATGACTGCTACAATGGCATTCAGTAACTGATTTTCCACATTGCAAAATAATGCAGTTGGAAAATATGAATGGCCCAGTTCAAAAGGGAAACAACTCAGAATTACCAGTTTTGAGTAAAATGTATATAGAACGATTTCCGTTTCGCCGAAAAACCTGTTACTCAACATATTTGGTTGGTGTTAAATTAAAGCAAAAGTACTGATAAAACTATTTAAGATGTTTAAAAGGTTTCTAGTCTGCCTTTACTGAAATTATCACACTTTAGAATAAATGAAATATAATTCATAGCTCTTCACTAGCACTCAGAATAGAGTGCCATTTTAATAAAACAAATGAATTTACGTGTTGTTTTTCTTTTCAACCGAGTAGATTGCACTTCTGTGTATGTGTTGGTGAACCAAAATAAAAAATTCAATTCATTTAGTTGCTTTCCTCTTGAAGTGGGTCATCTATATGCTTGAGTGATTTTTCTATTCATTTATAAGTTTTAATAATGTTACAACGTTCTCAGGATTCAAGTAAACAATTTTTACCCTCATAAATAAACACTGATTAGTGGTTTAGATCAGTCTTAGAAAAAACAAAATAAAATTATGTATCATGTCATAATTTGTTAGGTAACTTGTCAATACACACAGTTGAAGATGCGGTTGCCGAAAGTTCGGGGCGAAAGCTTTTTATTTTGCTAATCTGGATGCAGTCCTTACATGAACACTTGGTAAGCAGCTGACAGGTTAACACAGTAGGTAAAATTTTTACCCAATTTATCTGTCATCTTTCTCCTTTCCAGTATCCATTCCCATTCTGAAGAGAGTTCTGAGTTCTTACCTGGAATTTCTAAGGGTGAGAGCAACATCGTGGAAACTATGGCGAGTGGCAAGTCCGACTAAGACATGATATGACCAGTGAACACGGTGGCAAGATAGTTCTTGCAATTTTCTAGTATCTTTAACGATAGTCTACTATTATTCTATTATATATCTTACTTCAGTAAAATTGGGTATTTCTAATGGCACTTACTTTTCAAATGTTGTACATGTACCGAACATGGTGAAGCAATGGTAAAATATCTCACCTTGTATTCGAGAGGATCCAGGTTCGATTCCTATTTCCATTTTCCAGCCATCCTGACATTTGTTTTGAGGTTTTCCGAAATCACTCAAAACAAATTGTAATATGGATCTTTACATAGTCCCTGGGCAACTCTCGAGTTTAGGCAAATTGACTGTGTTCAGAGCAATCCAAAATTCGTGATAAAATGGTTTATAGCTGATAGGGCATGGCTAGCGGCACAGCAAATGTCTATATGAATCGAGAGAGAAACGAGTCTTTCCGTTGCTGTAGTGCTTCACTGTATGTCGGTAGACTACACACCATACATGGGCCTTTAACACATACAATCAGCAGGCATCTGATCTAACAGTGACAATCATAGCGAGATGGGCGATCAGCGATGCCTAACCATTGCCCGACCAACACTCTCCTGTATCATGCCAGTACCGTTCTCCTGATCTCACCAAGATAGATTTTCTGTACATCTCTATGAAGTCGCTAGTGCACAGGACTCCCGTGAATTCTTTAATGATCTAATCGGGCGCATTCATGTCACTCAGTCTGCTCAAGACGTCACAACCACTAACAACAAACTGCTCCATTGTCAATTATTTGGCCATTAAAATGGCCTCCATTTTTAACAGAATTGTTACAAGTAGAGGTTAGGTACGTGTGGGAATGGAGGTCTCTGATAAAAGAAAGAAAATAAAAAAAGCTAACCTAATTTATTTACAACTATCTATACATAAAACCTATTATAATAATGATTAATAACAATTAAATAAATGTAAAGAAGAACAAATAACTACTATTTACATACAGGTTAATACATATAATACTTAAATCTATATAAAGTTCTCTGTACAGGAAAAGTTTTTCTAATCACTCACAATGGTGGATCTAATGCATGAGCACCGATGACCCTCTTGTGGTCCAGAAACACCTTTGTCCAACTACTTGCCACAATCCACTGCGCCAGACGGCCTGGAACACTTGTCGCAACACAATACTTCTCGCTTCTCGTCACTATCACTTTACTTACACCAGGCACCTGTCAGCCAAAAACTCTCTTGACTCTGCCGCTGCTCTCTTTTATATCCTTACTGTAAAGTCTCGAATTCTCTCGTCAAGTCTTTTACCTCAAACATCCTGGAAGGTTGTCACATCAGGGTCCATTACCATCCCGCAAAATAGAGTACGAACAGGAATACTCTAGACCATGATATCTTATGTTACCTGTAATCGGTGTGCAGGTGGCCGTCACTACACACTGCTAAAAGGTAACATACTGTTACAAGTTTGAGGCATAAACTTTATATGTGGGCAATTTCCATGAGTTCTTTGGGATAGAGGTCTTATAATTACAAATAAAAGAGTTAAATTAAGTACTGGATTTAATAGCTCACAAAGCTACGAAATACACAAAACAGTAATCAACTAGAACTCTCACAACACAATTAGTTATGCACACAATTACTCCTGTGTCACAGACACGTTAATTAACTTT
>PNEQ01133850.1:0-26291 GCA_003012365.1 Medauroidea extradentata
TTCGATGCGTCATGTGCACACCTGCAGCTCTGCTACATCGTCTGTGGTTGGATGATTTTACTCTCACTGGCCTTGGCAAATTATAGACGTACAGACTCACAATAATCTTATTCTGATTGGTGCAGTCAAATGAGAAACGTGTCTGAACATAGACACGCTGCCAATAACCTTGAAACAGAACTGCCGATGTGCACGAGAGTCACTGAAACAAAGTGGGGCAAAAATCTTTTCGCGACAGAATCGTGGCCCTATTGATAAGTTAACAATGTCACGGTTTCTGGCGTTGGCAGTGAAAGTGTTAAACAGAGAATATAACCAAGCACCTTCGTACAGTATACAGCATGAGTCACGGTAGTTGAAATGAACCCCGCGTGATCAGCCGCGGGTCCTGATTGTAATCACGTGTTTCCTTCCATTGTGTAAGACCAGGAACGTCCGTCTCCTGGGCTCTACATGTTCATCTCACGTAGTGATCTCCAGTTCTCTCTCACCGTATTAAAGCCGGCCGACTGGGCTGTCATTACCATTACCCTCACGTAGTAACTCGTGACTGCCACCCGCTACTACTGCTGCCCAGTTATTCTCTCTCTCTCTCTCTCTCGCTCTCTTTCATTCTGTGGTCGCTGTAGGCGCAGTGGCCAAAATACTTGCCTCCCCGGATTTTCGCATGGGGACAGGGAGGGACGCGTCTAGGATTTCCTCTGTCCTGGGCAAATTGTGATTCCCCTCCCCTCCTTTACAAACTTCTTTTTCCATCAGTCCATCCAACCCAACAGTAATAAACGCATCTTGCATACGTTGTTTTGCGCTCGCGTAAATAACAGTATACAATTTTAGTAGACATACTGTACATAAAACCTGTACTTACTAGCTACCATTAGCAGTGTTTTAAGTGTGCATTATAATTATAAATACTGCATTTATAACATTATATGGTGTTCAAGGTTAATTAAAATTCAAAAATACAATGCTAGTAAAAGTCTAAATATTGGTAGATATTGTATCTTTTTTTACACTCAGTTACATTTCATTCCCAAGTAAATTTTTCGTCAACACCACCGCCCTCTCTAACCCAGCGCCCGGAGCAGTCTGCCCCCCCCCCCATCCTTGCCCACTCCTAGATCCGCCCCTGAATGTGGGAATCCTGCTGGACTCTCGCCCGTTCCCCTCACCACCCGCACTTATCATTCCGGCACTTCTGTATTATACACGATATTTTCACGTCATCCTGCGGGGCAACAACTTCTAATAAGCGAAATAATTTAATCTTTCCATTTCTGTACGAAACACTGCTCAACTTTCATGCATTACCTTTGATGACATCTTCGCTCAATAAAAGAAATACAGTACGTTAATTTTTTTTGCATAATTGCACGTGACTGTCAAAATTTTACTGTTCTTTTTTAACGTACCAAAATTTTAACTGGCTCATATACAGGAGTAAGAAACTTAACCGCGTACTGAATAAAAATTCCAATATAACTCGTGCAATTTTTTTGCATAAAAACTGCGAAAATGGCTATAAAATTAGTTAATTCTCACAGATATTCGTATAGCAGATAGATAACCGGCGTATGATTGGTTGAGTGTTTTCTGTACTGGTAATTTCTAAGTGAAATGGCAGGAATCGCCGATGGCCGCGGCTCTAACGTACTGCATGTCAGCTCGGTGGTGTCGCACATAGAGGCTATAAAGTATTTGATATACGTGCCTATATTGTCCTTATCGCTCCCTCGTTTCTGGTCTGGAACACCGCGAATTATTTCCGGCCAGCAACCGCTCTCGGACCACATGCGTTGAAACGGGCCTCAAAGTTTGATTAAATGGATTCCGGCGCTGTGTAAGTTTGGTGCAGGCTTTAGCGGAAAAAAAGAGGTTTTGTTGGAGGGATGGTGGCATGCGTGTGAAAGGGGGGAGGTTTTCCTGGCCAATCACTGTGTGCGTAGCGAGTTTCGGCCTGCGGCATCCCTGAAATAGGGTAGTGTGTGGGGGCTTGCAAGGCCTGCGTGGGGTTTGAAAGTTAGTGGGCGGTGAGGGTGGTATGGGAGGGGGTTGGGGCGAGGAAATGCGTGTTCAGTGGCGTGTCACGTATCTGTGACGGCGTTCGCCAAGCTAAACGGATTAACCAATTAATAACCCCTCCCCCTCGTTCTCCACCAGCGCCCTCATTGGTCCTTTAATCCAAACTCCCTCCCCCAACCAACAGGCGTATTTTGTCTCTTAGCCCTGTCCCTGCCTTCCAACCACCCTTCCAGCCTACAGTTCTGATTGATTGGCCATGGTATTTTTTGCAGCTCGTAGGGAACTATGGGATATATTCAGGGAGCCAGCCTGGGGGATGGATGTTTGAATTTATGGGTAGTTACCCTTATAACCCAATATAGGGTTGCGGAGATACGAGAACAGGGGTGTTTTTTTTTAAGAGTAAGGTTCCCTTTTTTTTTTTTTTCATTTCATCCCCAAAAGAGAGAGCTTGTGTGTTATCGCTTACAGGGAAAATAATGTATGCATTCATGCCATCGGGAGGTAGGAAAAGGGCAGACGTGTTTTTATAAAAAGTTAAGTGTTCTGTGATGTATGGTAGTTGTAATTCTTTCTCCCGTCTGCTTGCGAACTCTCCGGCCCCAGCGAGTTGCTAACACGTTTGAGAGTTTGTGAGGGAAAATTTACCCTCCCAAGTTGTATCTACCTTTGTTGACGGCTTTTCTGCCCGACCATATTGCTAGAGAAATAATGTACGTTGAGAGAATTGACTTTGTTACTTAGGTGTTATATATTTTTGCTAACGGATGGTTTAATTTTTATACTCGAACACAGAACAGTTACATGGTACAAAAGCGGAGTTATGCGCGGAATGTTGCAGACATTTTGAAGAGGGATATTTTTCTGAGTTTGTAATTCTTGTCAATGATGACTATCATCTTTAGAACCAGAATTAATTACTCTTCAGAAATTTACAAACTGTAAAAAAAATGTATTACAGTTTTCATTTCACTCAATGCTTTATAATCACTCTAGCTACACGAGCTAACGACCAGTCGGACAAAAGGCTTGTGTCTAGAGCTACGTGCCATTTGACTGATGTACTATTTCCTGCAATTTTACCAATAATTGCCGTCATTTCATTGCCATAGAAATAGGTAAACTATACGCCGTTCCCGATAAAACGAGATCTACATGAAGTTTTCTTTTAGCCATTTTGCAGTCATCTATACTATTTTTATTATGAAAACGTCCACGTAACTAGAAACCAGTGTAAACATTTCAACACTCTAAAAACTTAACACCTAACAGCCCAACAAAACATATTTTTAATTAATTCCAAGTTATGCTGAGTGCTTAGTTTATAGTGAACAGCCTGTAAGTTTTATTTGAGAGAATGTTGACAGTTCTGTGGCGCTAACAGGCCGCAGAGCGGTGTGATAAACTTCGACCATTACAAGAGTATTCGAAAACAGCTCAACGTGCATGCTTAGGAATATCATTATAAAATCGGTACATACATTTATATCAATTCCAAATACTCTATGTGTGTCTGAAGTTTATTTTTTACGCTGCTGAAAATGACGAAAATAGGTGTTTACGTGGTCGTCGTACGTAAAAAAATCATTGCGTTGAACCTATTAAGGTCGTGTTCCATAATTTCTACTGCTTTTATGGTAGTTGCTCTTTTAATATTAAACGAGAGCAGATATCGAAAAACTGTTGCACAGTTTTGTAAGAAAAAGTGTTTACTATATGTTGACTAATATTTTCAAGACAAGCTACAAAATGGTTAGATATGATGGTTTATCGCGGGAAACTTGAATCTTTGCTGGGTTTCAACATACATTCAGCTTACCAGAAGGTTACTGGCTTTGCTTGAACGTGGAGCTGTAGTCCTATTCGACTGAGCCAATAAGAATCCCGCTATTGTAATTATTTTATTACTGTTATCAGTCTGCAGACAGCTACGTTGTGTCAGTGTTTTCAAGGATATGTTGGCACAAAATATGTTCGCAATATACCATCATCTCTAACAATGGTTTTAGATAATTGAAGAGTGGAAATGCTAAAGGAGCCAAGTGCCAAGACCAAATTGAATTTCTTACATCAAAATGAACTAGGTGCTGATGCCAATATAATAATCATTTTCCTGACAGATTTTGTGAGGACTTAAAGATCGCCGTCCCCATATCTCCATAGGCTCTTGCAGCGCTGTTTTTTTTTTTTTCCCCTTTTACGTGAAAACAATTTTTTTGCACGCAGCTCCTTTAGCTTTTCCACTCCACAATTGTGCAATTAAGTAAATTCCCATTAATGAACTGATTAGCCAAATTTGTATAATTTTTAGTCTAGAAAAAATTAGACAACTTAGTAAAAACAATTTTCAACAAAACTGTGCAGCCGTTTTTCGATATCTGCTCTCGTAAAGGAATAAAAATATTGTTAAAGAAGGAAAAAATTATGTATCATGGCCGCAATAAGTATAGGCGTGTACAATACACAGTTAACTTTAATATTACATCTTGGAGTTATAGGATCACCACGAAAAGTGTCATAGAGAAGAGTTGCCGGTTAGAAGACTACACATCAGTCCAGTGACTGCACGTAGAGGCTAGGATGAGGCGTGATATGCGTGTTGTCTCACCCTTACCGCTTCCGCGCTTCTAGGCCTCAAAATCGCAAAATACCTTCACACAGGCGGTCACCTTAATGTGTTGTACACGTTTTATGCACGGTCAGTCGAATTTTTTGTATAACCTGAGACGTCGGTTTAGTCGTACACTGAAAGAAAAGTATTGTTGTAGGTACCATACTTATGTTAAAATAGGGACAACATTCCAGTTTGATTGTCGTTACTGTTTTTATTGTTATTATAACAATTTGCTCTGTAGAAGTGACAATCTCTTTTGTGAAAGGAGGAAACAGCGTCTTTATTTTACAGATAATATTGTTACTTCTACAGAACAGATTGTTATAGGAACAATGTAGATAGTAGCGACAACCAAACTGTAATGTTGTCCCTATTTTAACATAAGTATGGTACCTAGAACAATATTTTTCTTTCAGTGTATAATTTTGTCATAAATTGTCACAGACTATTATATACTTACAAAGCAGTGAGTGACCTCAGTACTGTTACACATTTACTGCAGTTAAGGGCGCCGCCTATCCGCACGTTAGAGGCTCAAAAGCGACGGACCAGTAAGGGCGACCTTGAAGCGCACATCAAATGCCGCGTCGCCTCAACGAGCCAAGCGCTGAACTACCGTACAAGCTTCCCGCCGAACGGGCTTTACTACGGGACATTAAGCGGTGACTATATAATTTTATATAAGTGTAAAGTCTGCAACTAAGTTCAGTGCAGGTCGCAACCTGAGTTTCACATACATCCGGTTAGTACATTTTGAAGTTCGGAAGTCTGTTTGAGGGGTGAGAATCAGTGTTTTAACGAGCATGGCGTCTTAACAATGAGGTTCCGACCTTGTCTGAAGTTCGTTTTCTTTTCGTACGTTGGTGCGATGGGCACGCTTGGAATATTTTCGTAGAAATAACCTGTTTACGAACACGCTACAACGCATTTGAAGCGTGGGGCAGCAGCCTCCTTAACGGGAGCACCCAAAAGATGCTTAGGCCATTCGCCTTAGAACCCTCCAGACCTTCTCCCAAACAGGAGTTCCAACAACCACCACTCATAGTCCAACACGCGATTGGCTCAGCGCAAGGTTGGGGCTTCCACAACGATTCTTAAGGTACCTTCAAAACACCATGCATATGAGTTTTCAACCGAGCAGATGCCAGTCTGGTGCATAGTACAGTAAAGTCTGGTCTGCATATCAGTTAACTCGCGAAGTTGTCCTGTCCCTACGAATGACTCATCGACTGGCAGCAAAGTATATTTAGGAATAAAGAAGTGAAATAGCTATTAAGACAGTAGGACAGCGAACTCAGTCACACACGCCAGCAAAATGGCTTCCCTGGTCAGCAACAAGGCGGAAACACCAATTGTCAATAGAGACATGCAAAATTCGCGTTATTTTCTGACAACTGACTAGACTCCAAGTGACTTATAGGCTCGTTCGACGTCTCCCGCTGGCCGATATTGTCGTGACTTGCCGCGGAGAATGCTTTCACTGTAGAGAATCCAATCTCTGTAGAGACGTAACACACGTAAATGAAAACACATTAAAGTTCGTGGCCAATTGAATCGCAGACTACGCTCTGTTATGTATAGGAATGTGAAGTTTAGTCTGATACCATGTGATAACGCGAATTTTGCATATCTCTATCAATCAGCGTAATGCAGCTGCTTTGCTAGCCGGCAACCAGGTCAATAGGAAGCCTGTAGTAACATACGCGAGTCGAACAGATTCGGGACATGTACCAAAAGCCTCGGGCAGCCAATAAGCTTCGAAGTTCGTCCGTATCAAATGAGCCGCCATGTCATTTTACGTCTGTGTTACTGTTTTAGTCTGTGGCTGGCAGTTCGCCTCACGTGTAGTAGTTCCACTTCTGTATTCTTAGTTACTCTGTGCCTCGAGGCTCACCGCGAAGACACGCCCGTGGCGGCCGCACTCTCGCCGATTGGTGTGGTCGCCGTGTCCCGGGTGGCTTTCTTTCTGCGGCGGCCAAGGACGAGGCAGGGAAACGACACAAAGGAAATCAAAGGAAATTGAAAGCGTAACAGTTCGTTTACGCAGAGTTGTTGGAGAGTGACTCCGGGGAAAAACCGCTTGTTAGAAAGGTAAAGGGGAAGGTGCGCCTCGCTAGACCAACCGCAAGTACCTATCTCGTGGATTTCTTGAAACTGAGAAACGTAAATAAATGAAATAAATCGACTGTACTGGAAGGACTTCACGACTAACCTTATTGGTAGAGAAAGGAATAATTCGCGAGTTCAATGTCCGACGTGTTAGAATCCACTTTACTATATATACTCGAGCCCGTTCATTCGTTCATTGTACGTTGTTCCAGTGAGTAGCATGTGATAGACAAATTGTCGGGGCTTGTTTATAAATAGTGCAATAGATTCTAACATGCACGTCGTTGAACTCGCGAAATACTCGTTTCCCTACTTATTGGTCTTGAGATGTGGTGTGGTTTTTTTTTCAATGGTTCCTTTTTTTTAACCAAACTAGTCAAAGTCAATTATAACCATGGTCTATGAAGGTAGAGGTCTCGACACTGAGGAATGAAATGTGACTCCCTTCTTGTCGCCGAGCGCTAGTAGTAATTTGGTGGAAGACTTGTCTTGTTTTTGTATTTTGCTTAGCTTAAAATATGAAGTTGTTACCGGAATTGCGAGTATTATATCGAAGAAAAAAATGGGAACATAATTTTGTATTGGAACACATTTTTTTCAACCATAAAATTCAGTTTTTCAATCTTTCAATTGTAGATGCACATATCAACGATTCTAAAATTTTGTAGGGCACGAAATGATAGTTTTTGTTCGAATGTGTTAACTAAAACAAAAATACATAATATATTTTTTCAGACTACGTTTTATAAACAGTTCCACATATGCCAATGCATTTATTGACACGGAACATGGATGTACTATATCAGCTTACATTATTAACATTATTTTACAAAAATAATTGCAAAAAATGGTAAAACGCGTGATGTAAACAAGACAAATGTTCCACCAAATTACTACTAGCACTCGGCGACATGAAGGGGTCACTTTCTCTTGCTGGAGAGCATAAGCAGTGTTTGGACCTCTACCTCTTAGACCGTGATTATAACGTTGAGATTGCCGTGCAAATATGTTTGTAGCATTTTGTTTCGATGCCTGACGTGCACATCGGCAGATATTCTTCGTGGTTATTTTCTCAGAGTAGCCTCTTATTTGACTTCACCAATCGGAATAAGATCACTGCGACATCACACGTCTGTGATTTGCCATTATAAGTGAGCGTGTGAGAGATAAAACATTCAGTCACTGACAACGAGGCAGAGCTGCTATGGAGTATATTTGTTTACCTACGAAAAGAACTACTACACTTCAGTCGTATCAGTACAAGTTTTAAAATTCAGCATGCTTTTTTACAAACATGATTTTAAATGCTCCTCAAAACGACTGAAAACTGATTTGTTCAGACAGCCGTATGTGGGTAAATACCAACACAATTCGAAACACGAACATGTGAAAACATGAGTCAGTCTTTTTAAACTATGCTGCCAACAGATAAAATAATACGGTCACCGCTTGAAACCCAGCAGGGGAAATAATCAGTAGCTTACTGTTGGAGGGGGGGGGGGTTGGGGGATTGTCACCCTTGCTCTGCACGTTGGATAGAAAAACAAGGCCGACACGATCTTCGGTCTTATAAAGTTTCCAAGAGCCTTCGGACTTAATGAATATGACTGTTCCGCTCTGGGATTTAAAATCATTATTTAACAGTGAACTATTCGTCATATGGGCTTAGTGAAACAGTGTAGGCATATGTCAGGAAACACGTGATTATATATATAGATCGACTATAGTTTTATCATTTGTTTTGCTTCAGTTTATTTATTCTTTATTTTAGGAGGGTTTATTTACGTTCCTCGATTTTATGACGTTAGGCTTAGTAAGGAATGGCTTACAAACTATGTAAACCTAAGTAAATGACACAAAAATCTGTGCTCGTGCTGGGATTCGAACCCAGGACCTCTTGCACCGTAGGCTGGCATGCTACCGATCACGCTGGGCCTTCGTACAAACAAATATTGGCAAGTTGCTATTTTTATTACACAAACAATATACACTACTAATTGTCATGCGTGATTTATATCTATGTCAGTATTTTCTTTTGCATACCCACATATCCTGCATTTATTTATTTATGTTATTCTGCCCTTACTGGAACTGACAGCAAATTAATATAATTTAATTTCCACCGTAGCGGCCAAATAGAAAATGATAGCATGTATTATTTTCATCAATTGTTTTGTAAATGTTTCTGTAATAATATAGCACCATAATATGATTTGCTAGGTCACACTGAATTTTTTGCGAGTAAATATAAACACAGATTTTTTCGCCTTACTGTGTTTAATTTTGTGCGAAATACTGTACCACTGAATCCTCTTACAAAGCCAGTCTTATAACACAGGACGAAAAATCATTATCAGTATAGATCCTTACTTGCAATAGTAAAATCAGTTGTTATTATATGTCATGTTGTTGATTTTTTTTTTACAAACAAGCTACATTGAACTAATTTAAAATATACCTATTTTATTATCTTATACCATTGTCGCATACTTTCGCATTCTGTTTTTTTTAGTGCTTACGTAATTTGTAATTTGCTAATAGATGTATTTCTCTTTGTTTCAGGTAAGTCCAGCTTCTTTGTAGTTCATGTTCGTCCTAAACGCTGCTGATAATGGTGAGTGCTAAATTGCAGAATTTTAATAAACTGTTTTGTATTTGATGTTCGAATGCTGATGAGTTCAGGAGAGAGAGAGAGAGAGAGAGAGAGAGAGAGAGAGAGAGAGAGAATGTTTATGTATGTTGTTTTCTAACTATTCATACTTCAGACACTTATTCAGCGGTGTGAATTATTTTCTTTTAGGATGATCGTTAGTAAAATATTCCATTCTACTTTGTATTGGATAGTGTTTGGTTTGTAGGCGGTACTTGTAAATACATTTTCCTGGCATGAAAGTTTTTCTGCTCGAGCAGTTTTCTCGTATCTAAGGACACTTGATTTTCGCAAAACAATTTTTTCACCCGCTTGTTCCAATACCTTACGTGCAAATCTACAGCTCTTCTCTGAGGTTATTGACGCATATCTTTGTGAAGAGACGTATCTTACTTAAAACATCCTATCATTGACCTTGAAGGAGATCTGCGGAAGTGCCTGTAAAGCTTTGAGACGAACTGTGGCAAAAATATTTTCGCGAAAGTCAGCTGCCCCTACTCATAACGAAATGGCATATCAATGTCAAGTTTTGAGTGCAACGTGGACGTACAAATAACGAATATCAACTGACTTACTAAAATCCAAGTTTAAAACGGAAATAAGATTTTTTGACACCTTTAAGAGAAGTACAAAATACAAACCTATTTTTTTTATAAACTAGTCGAAATTTCAAAATTTATTTAATCCCGCACAAAATAATTTCGTGCACTCCGCCTAAAATCTTTCCGTATCGAAATTTCACTAAATGTTTTAATAGTTTCTGAAACATATATTTTTATTCTGTGACAACTTAGCTTAGCATATCCTGCTACCCTTTTAATCCGCCGCCACTCTTTTACATCAGGTCAGAAGACTGCTAACCAGCTATAAAACCTACATATGACATATTAATGCATACAGACTAGAAACATTTGTGGATACACTGACCTGCAGGCTAGCCTCCAAGAATATGTGTGTATTCGAGCAGACATAATTGTTATCTTTACCGGCTTATAAATCGCAAAGTTTTGTAAAGTCTTCTTGTGTATCTGTATCCAAAGCGTGGAACGGGCTCCCAGCAGAAATAAGAATCATAACGTCTACGTTGGACTTAAAAAACAATTTAAAAAAGAAAGTATTTATTTAAAGCAACAGCAGTTACATAATAATTCTTGTTTCCCAAATTAAGTTATCTCGTATTTTTTAAGTATTACTAATTATTTTTTTACATGAAAGATATTTTATTTTGAAACAAAAGTTGTTCCTTTCAAATGTTTGTATTAGTTCATATGTTCCTTTAGTTTATGTTGTTTATAACATAAAATAGATTTTTGTCCAAATTTTTTTTCTAAAAAATAGACTTAGCCGCATTTGTAAAAGCAAGTGTCATCAGTTTGCCATTCTTGATATTTTGAATTTGTTATAGATCACTGGAGATTTTTGTTTATCGCGAAAATAATTAGTGCCATCATACCCTTGAAAACGCTGTAGTTAATTGCAACACGTGTGATTGGCTGGTGTAGTCTGACAACGTAGCTGTCTGCAGACCAATAACAGGCATAAAATATTACAATAGCGGGATTCTTATTGGCTCAGTCAAATCGGGCAACAGCTCCACGCACAAGCGAAAGCCAGTAATCTTCTGGTAAACTGAACGTGTATTGAAACTCAGCAAACAGTCAAATTTTCCCGCTATAAACCATAATCTCTGTAGATCACTTTATAAAGTATTTTAACCGTGGTTAAATGTAAGGAAAGGCGTACGCCTTAATTTCGCCATGTAATGCCTAGGACGTAAATAAATTATAAATAAACAGCTGCTCATTCGTTGCTCGCTGGCACAGTGATACCACGTGATTGGGCCTGCAGTTACTTTCTTATTTATTATTGGCTGAATGCTCTCCAGGAGGTATTAAATAAATCGAGGACCAGTTACGAACGTGAGCTAAACTTATAGTTGCTTGATTTCTAGCTTGCGCTGAAAAGAAAATGCTAGGGTCCTGAAAAATTCACGTTTTATTTTACGCACACGTTAGACTGCCAGCAACTATAAGTTCGTGTCACATTCGCAACTGGCCCTTGACTTATTTGACAACCTTGATGCCTTATTATTAGGGACCCCTGTTTTTCGCGAAAAGAATTTTGTCCCCCTTTGTTTCAGTACCTTACGTACACATCTGTGATTCTGTTTCATGGTTATTGGCAGCGTGTCTATGTGAAGAGAGCCGTATCTCATTTGACTGAGCCAATTACAATAACATTCCTGCAACACCACACGTCTGTGATATGCCGGTAGAATCCCAAGGCTGGTGAGAGTTAAAATATCCAATCACTGACCACAAAGCAGAACTGCAGATGTGCACGTAAGGCACTGCAACAAAGCGGGGTAAAATTCTTTTCGCGAAAAACAGGGGTCCCTACTTATTGGTCTGCAGACAGCTACGTTGTGTCAGACGTAAATATCACCTAATCTTTAGGGGCTGGAAAATTTCGCGAATTCAATGACCTGCAGGCTATATAATCCATTGTACTATGCATACTCAAGCCCCGTCTATTCGTTCATTGTCTGCTGTTCCACTGAGTAGCAGCTAGTGGACAAATAGTAGGGGCTTGAGTTTACATAGTACAATCATTGTATTCGCGAAATTTTCCAGTCCCTACTAATCATACATGTCACAAGAAACTACAGTGTTTTCAAGGCTATGTTGATACAATAATTTTTTTGCGATTTTCAATTCTCTGTATTAGAGTGCGTATAATTTACACGCACCGCAACAGTAAGCATACATTATGATAGAAAGTGCGTGTTTACATCCGAGGCAGAATTACAAGGTTACAATGAAAAAGAGGTTTGAACGGAAACTGCACGTGTATTTTTTTCGTACTTTACTCATGATGCCGACATGGGAAGCGTATGGAGTCTAATTAATAGACTAGTCGATCAATTCCTGTTTTTGTGCAACATTTAGCCGGCTTCAGTTTGGGAACAACAATGAGATCGGACATGCGCTTTTTCAGCAACCGCGACCTTTTCTGTGTTTTCCTGCCGCGGAATTTCATGCCACAGTGTTTAGGTTTTGTCCGGCGGGATGGGACGGGGGAGGGGTGGGGGGAGAGGTCGGTTTTGGCGGCCGACAAACCCATTGTCCAACAAATGTTCTCCCCGGGTGCGCATAACCGCAGCATATTTTACCTTTTTTTTTTTTTTTTAGTTGTCCCCTCCACCGTGCTCAGGGGAATCAAATTAACGATTTTCATTGTGGCACCACCGAGCGAGGCGATAACAATTCCGGAGTGAATAACCGATTGATTCTGTCGCGCGGCGTTGTTGTGGACCGCGGAGTAAACAACGCTTGGAAACTGAGTACGGATTACCGAGTGCCCTCGACCCCGGCGGGGAAAGCGGGGGGTTGAGAGGGTAAGTTGGAAAAATGGAGGGGGGGGGGTCGGATGGGAAGTTGAGGGAGCGGGAATGAATTCGGCAATGCATCGATGAATTGGTATTTTGGGAATTAGAGGCTAAGCGTAGAGTGGTTTCGGGTCGCTGGGTTATTCTCTCCCTCGGGCATCATCCGGCGTTAGTATTTGCATTTTCGAACTGCTGGTATACGTTGGTTGACGCCGCCGTCTGCCGCCCAGGCGTATAGAAGGTCTGTACGGCTGTAGTCCTGTATCCGTGATGTAGCAACCGCACAACGTTCTATATTTTATTTCCGTCTGCATTCTAACGTCACTTAAGAGTGCATATAATTCAGTGCTAAAAGCATCAATTCAGAATTGTAGGTTCCCCGAAGCCAATTTGCAAAAAAAAAAAAAAAAAAAAAAACAGCAATCCTAGACAATAGTTTTTTCCAACTTTCTGAACAATACTTTTTCTGGATTAACGTATATCTGAAGAACAATCTCTGACGCCGAAATCTCGTACATTTAACTGTGGCGGAAGATATCATGCTTGAAAAATGCGCCGTTCTGGAGATAAATGTTTGCTAATAAAGATCGAAAATATAATTATCAAGGATTGTTGTTTTGTAGTTTTTCTGTATTGACTTTGAAATAGCCTAGGTCTCAATTGAAGAATTCAGCGCCCTCTTTAATGGTGCGACCTACCGTAATTGTCATCATCATGTTGTTATTTTTATATTTGTACCAGTATTTTTTTTTCTTGTTTTAGACACAAAATGTGACTAAATTTTTTTTATCTCGCATAGTTTTAGCGTAATGGCTCGTTAAAGCCAAAATTTGCATGTTTCCGGTTTAAGGACGACACTAAAACTAAGTTCGCTTACCAAGGTGAAATAATTCACTGTGAATAGTGATGTTGCAGGATACAAATTCAACTATGTTAAATCACAAAAAAAAAAAAAAAAAAGTATTTTTTAAAAATTGTATTTTTTAAAAATGCGTTGAATGTTTTTAAATTTCAGCATTTTTATTTAAATACAAAAGATTTTTATTCGTTTTTATGCACGTGACATTGTAGCCTGCGACGTCTTTATATACACACTGTGAATTTTTCAGGTTGGTACGCCAGTTGGTTTTAGTGAAGTCCTTAAAACGGAATCAGGTAAATTCTGACTTTAACTCGCCATTACGCGGAAACTATGAGTGATAAATAAATTTTCATTAGAACCGAATTTATTTACATTTTGTGTCTAAAATAAGAAAATAAATCTGGTACAAATAGTAAATAAAAACATGGCGATGAAAATCGCCGTACACCGCGCCCTTAGGCGGGTCCCTACCTGGCCACAGACTGAATAGTAATACAGACGTGAAATGGCGCGGCGGCTCATTTGATACGGGCGATCTACGCCGCTTATTGGCTGCCCGAGGCTGTTGGTATCAGACTCGTGTCTATTTAGCTCATGCATATTACGGCATATTACTAGAGATGATGGTATATCGCGAAAATGTTTTGTGACAACATAGCCTTGAAATCACTGACACAACGTAGCTGTCTGCAGACCAATACCTGGCATCAAATAATACAATATCGGGATTATTATTGGCTCAGTCAAATAGGGCAACAGCTCCACGTACAAGCTAAAGCCGATAATCTTCTGGTAAGCTGGACGTGTATTGAAATCCATCAAACAGTAAACTTTTCCCGCGATAAACCATCATCTATACATATTACCTATTGGCCTGTCTGCCGGATAATATTGTAGTCGTCTTACGCTCACTCTAAAAAATTGTTTGTAAATTTACCAGACGTGCGTATAGGAGCGCTAAGGAAGTAGGTATGGTAGAATAGTTTCCCAGGCATCCATGGTAGCACTCCTGAACCTTTTCATAAAACAGTCAAATGTATACTGAAGTTACCAGACTTGTATTGTAACAACTGTAAAAGTTTGCATATTTACAAGAGGGAAGTATGGTAACTGTCCCATACTGCGTCTGGGATAATAACTTCCTAAACATTTAAGGAAGTTTTTTTTACAGTGCTGATTGGCGGTAGGAGTTTCCGCCATTTTGCTGGTATGTGTGACTGAGTTCGCTATCCTACCTGCTGTTTCATTTCACGTCTGTTTTCCTAAATATTCTATGATCTGACCTTAAAATGTGTTGCAGCGTGTTCGTAAATACGTTTTTTCTCATCAATTTCACATGTGCCCATGGGTTTCGGTATGAGAAGAAAATACACTTCAACCGATGACGGAAAGGTACAGTCATATGGGGTAACTTCGTACCATTGTGGGGAAACATTATACCAGGGATGTTCGTATATATAATAGCTTTGTGGCATTCAATCACTACGCATACTTTAAGATTAATACATTTATTCATCTAGAACTCAGCCGTATTATTAAAGTCTGAAATACTTCGTTTGAAATTAAACTAGGCTGGTGGTACAAAGTTGCCCTGACCGATACAAAGTTATCCCAAATGACTAGTTTCAAAGCTTCACGTCAATTAGAACATTCATTTCGGAGCCTCCCCAAAGTTGTTAAAAACAATTTATTCAACCTGTTTTACCTGAAAAACTACTCTAGAAACATGCATAATTTTTCTACCAATAACAATATGGGGTCACGACTGAAGTTGTCAAATATGAACACAGGCCGTTTTCTACGTAACATGCACGCCTAATGCCAGTGATAACAAACGACAAACGAAGGGTTTACTTAGAATTTTAGTGAGTTTCCAAATTACACGACCCTGTATCATGCGATCCATCGCATATTGAAATATTGATTGAATTTTATGTGTGTGTAATATGTATTTGTATATGTATACATATATACATACATACACACCCATTTTCTTTCCGTAAAACCATGTAGTACACGGTTATTTGTTTCCGGACATATTAAAATGCTTACTTATTCACATTAACACTGCATAGATGTAAATTTGTGTTTGCATGGTACATTTTAATGTAATAACTAGGCAGAGGAGTCTCTTGTATAATGATTCTGTTACGTAATTCGCTGTAAATAATTTGTTATATCTTACCACATATTGACTATCACCATAAAAAAAATCTTTCTAAACCAAATGGGAATTTTTCATCTCTCGCACTATACTTTAGCTGCGAAAACAAGACACTTGTTCAGCATTGTCACTGACTTAGTAACATCAGTACTCTATAGTATATAAACTGCATAGAAATGCTACCATTGATGTGTATGATACAGTTGTATCATACCTACATTCTTAACTCTTCTGTGCGTCAGTTTGGTAAATGTATAATTTCTTTACACTTCATCGTCCTGTTTATCGGGCATAACAAAACAATGCCGAAATTAACACGGTAAAAGTTCAACACGCAGTGCAAAAAATGTCAGTGTTCGTCATCGGGAGCGAGTATCGATATCTCGAACGTCAAGTGCGTAGCATATTAGGCAGTGCGCCAGCGGGCTCTTGCCTTGTTCTCTCGCCAGAACGCGCGAAACACTTGGTGACTGATAAACGACTCGGAACAATCGAGCGTAGCCGCTGCCTCCCTCCCCCTCTTCGGATATTGGCAGCCCCTCCTCCAGTTCCCCCTCCACGCCGGAGATCTCCTTCCGCAGCATCCCCGGTGTGGTCCATGGAGGAGTGGGAGAGGGTGTCTCTCGAGTGGCGAAACTCCCGGCCGCGAGGGGTTAATATTTATAGTATGCCTCCCTCGCCCAACTCCCGGCAGGACCGGTGGGGGCGGAGAGGATCGATAGCGAGCCCTTTTCTGTCGTCGGCGGTGAGGGCGGCCCTGTTTCGAGCGCGCGAGGACCCTCGAGCCGCCCAACTTGGCTACACTCTCCGGGCGGTGGCGAAGAGGCCTGCGCCGAGTGTCTCAATTAATGGCGGTCTGCCTCTTCAACGCAGACGCTGGATCTCACTCTCTCCAGCCAGCGAGGCTGTTCATAAGGCAAGCAGGCCCTCTCCTCCAACCCCTTAAAACTCCTGCCCAACCTTATTACTCGCCACGAAGTCCAGCCGCAGAGTACCCAACTACAACAGAAGCAAAAGAACCGCGTTTGGGAGAACTCCAGGTAAGCATCGACCAGGAAATCCCACCGCGAATTCATTTGAGGAGACGGTAGTTGTTCAACTCCCATGCATGTGCGTTACTTTTTATGATTAGGCCACTGTTTATGAGTCTCGTCCTCAAGATCGGTTGACTGTTAATTAGGGACCTCTATGTTTATTGAAAATAGTTCTGCACCAGTAGGTTCCTGTGACTCATGAGCACGTCTGCAACTTTGCTTCGTGGTCCCTTATTGGTTGTTTTTTTTTTTAACTCTCGCGTGTCTTAACGTTTTACTGTTAAGTCGTAGACGTGTGGTATCGCAGTAACCATATTCTGATTAGTGCGGTCAAATGAGACACGTCTTTCCACAAACACTCACTCTGCCAATAACAATGAAACGGAACTGGAGATGTGCACGCGAGGTTTTGAAATACGTTCAGAAATCTTTTCGCGAAGTACAACCAACCCCAACCCCAACCATTGATAGGCATTTATGAATTCACCGACGGTCTCCCGTGGTATATACCTGGCCACCCATTGGAGCAGCAGCCAATGTACAAGTAGCTGAGAACAGAGTGTACACAGGACTGCGGAGTCCAGCCGGAAGGTAGTTGAATCTGCGAAATTCCCCGGGGTCTCTAGAGATAGCCTAGGAGGTAAAGTAAGAAGAACCCAACATTCCCGTCGTCAGCGAGGTCAATAGAGACGGGAACACTAGCTCGGACGGACAGATTACGTGGGAGGAATCGGCCATGGCTAAGAAGTAAGAACCACCCAAGCATTCGCATGGACTGATTTCGGAAAACTGAAAAATCGGAGTGAAAATAGCCGGAATCTAACTCGGATCCTCTGTCATGGAAGTCGTATTTAATACAACTGCGCCTCCTCGCTTTGCAATAAAATATTCAGAAGTTAAATAATTTAAGTGTCGGGAACTTGGGCCGCACAAGCTAGTAATAATGACGAAACCGGGAGTCAGTGTGGCGGAAAGTCACACTCAATTAGTATTTCCTTACTAAAACGCCTGGACATGGAGTGACCAATAGAGAATCTTTCGCAGTACTTAGTATCATTTCGCTAGTGCGATGTCTTCTCGTAGCATGGTATGTTACGTGAAGTATGAAATATGGCTTAAAAATCTTGTGTATCTGGCGCTGTTCTTTTTACCCCGGGCCTACCGCTTAACTTTCCACCAATAAAAAGATATGGGGTCACCACTGAAAGTGTCAGTCAAACGAGTTATCTACTATAATATTGCACGCCGTGTCTTGTGGTAGAGGCGATACCGCGCCAGATTAACCAGTAAACATTGCCTTTGGCTCTATGCCTTACTCACATAAACTCACGACCAGTAGTTGGGCGCCTAAAAATTTCTTCAGAAAATATGAAAGTTGCAGGGAATTTCGCTATGCCAGTGCTGTAGGAACCCTGTTCCAGCATTGGCTGGGAATCGTCTCGAGCAGAAGTCGTTGAGAGGGTGAAAGAAATAATGTTCTATCCGGCTGAGTGGCGCAGTTTAGCGTAGCTGCCGGCGCAGCTTCCGGTTGAAAGAGCCTGCTATCGTCTACGAAATATTCCAGAGTAGGGGAGCGATAAAGTTTTCGCTCCTACCCCTGGGGCGCTTTCCGCGAGGGCAATTAAACTCGTAAATTTCAACACAGCTAATTTCAAGGCGGCATATTTTTTTTTTCTTTCCCTTACTTCCTCCGCAAGTTTTGGTGTTTTCACTTCTACGGGTAAGAGAGAGACAGAGGAGGGGTGAAAAAATAGGGGGAGGGTGGCGCCTACGAACCCACGCGTGTGCGCTGTCAACTTTTCCCCCTAGCTCTTGTAATTTCCTGACATGTATTGGAAGAAAATTATTACGCTAACCATGTACCGTGTGTGCAGTAATTAATGTAGCAAACGCAACGTTATTAACTACAATAAGATTTACGTAATTTTTCGACAGGAATGAGAGTTCGAACCACTCTACCTTTTATCTGTAGCTCAGGACGCCATCCGCTTACAATTGTTGAAAAAAACCATCAACTGTCGGCTGGAGTTACTTGAGACTGCAGGAAAACTTTAAGAAACTTTTTCTGGAAATTTTTTACGTCACATGCAGCACCTTATAAGAAGAAGAAATGCTAGTAACTATAGGAAATACCCTACAGTCACGTGTTTTCCGTTATCCATCGGCAGTTTGTGGCGAGGCCATTCGCCGCACCTGGTCCGTTAGGGTAAAGCGATCGACAGACCATCACGCCGACATTAGTAAGTCTGCTCCTGCCAGAGAGAGAGAGAGAGAGATCACACTTCCTCCAGACGCATTGGACCAGTCTAACATGAAGTTGGGACCGCTTAACCCTCAAGCGGCTAACTACAATGCGCCTAGAATCCAACTCCCAACAGGGAAGGGTGGGGTCTGACGAGAAGAACACGGGGAAACACATCCTAGTGACACTCGCCGTCCGACATACTCCTCCTCCTGAGGCTCTCCACTCAGTTGCCTCTTGGTTTGAGTCGAGATGCTATCCACACCTCTAACGGACTGTCCAGCCCTGAGCCAACTCGCCGACGAGAAGAGATCCTCTCCAGGTCTGCCCAGCGTATGGTCAACCACCACAACTACGAGTCCAACCCAGACCAATCACGGAGAAAACCTTACCGTGGGGCTCATCTGGTTCCCGTAGTACTACCTAATTTTCATGGCACTGATGGGTTTTCTGCCCTGACTTTTACCTGAGTCGGTTGAGTGCATTTACACATGCTCTGGGTGGCCATTCCATTATCCGAATTTATTCACTGTGAATATTGTGACTTTTACGCTCCAAAAGCCTGATAGCTAGGTAGCCTAACTCCCCACCTCAAGGATTCGTCTTGGTGTCATCTGTCGGTGAATCCGTCAGGGTGGATACTCCTATCTCAGTCTGGAGGGAGGTTCCCACCATGGTACGCACGCCAGAGCCTGCATCAGTTCTAAGATCCAGTGGCGCCATGAGGAGGCTGCAGGTTGACTTGGAAGTGATCGGTTATCAGGCAAAGAGGTCACGGAAGCTTCGGCTAGTACCGGAGACTAAGGGAACCCATCCCAGCATAGCACCCACCATTGTTTCTGAACAACGTCAACTTCCCTGATGTAGAGGCCCTTAGAAACCTCCTTCGAATACTAGAGCATGGCACTGCTCCGACACCTCAAACAAGAGGAGTCTGGTTTCAGGGCTGCAACATACGATGAAAAATTCCCGAAGAAATGTCTAAAGTTTTCCTGCAGTCGCCAAGTAACGCCAGTTGACGATGCCTTCCTTACAATGTCGAACGTTCCACTGAGCTCTTGTTTATGTGTTACTCAGAGAGTTCCGTGTGTGATTGGTACGATAATTTCCCCATTCCGTATTTGTTAAATATCACAGTCGTGTATGTGAATACTACAGTACCGTGTGGTAATTTTCAGTTTTATGTAAGCGAAAACAGAAGTCGCCGCAAGCACATATTTGAAAACGTCGCCTTTCATTTTTCACTATGCGTAAAACATTCAAGAATTTCTTACGATCACGGGTCTCTGTTTACGCTGCTTTTAGGGGTATATATATATATATATATATATATATATATATATATATATATATATATATATATATATATATATAATTCTGGAAGGTAGTAGATGTCGAAAATTTATCACATAGATTTTTTTGTGATAATTGTTTCTTCTTTTTTTATTTAGCACAGATGATGGTTGGAACCTCAGGGAGAACACATGAGAACTGACTAGGCGAGGATGAAACTATGGTTCCCCATTGTCTTCTGCAGTACTGTGATGAGGGGACAACAGTACACCCAGTCCTTAACCCTTGGAGGCAGGCACGTAGCCAAGATTTGTGTTAGGGAGGGGTTCTGACCTGGTAATTTTGTACCGACCAACTCTTTAAAGCCGCGGGTACAGGAGTCATCCCCCGAAAAATTTTGAGTTCAAGGTGCAAAATAGCGCTATCTTAGCTGTTTTCGTGAATAAACATTGATACACTACTGGTAAATAATATAAATTTTTTAATGTGAAATTTTTCCCTATTTCATCCCTTTAAAGCTTTTTTCCGGGAAAAATTTGGCTTTTAAGGCGCAAAACATTGCTATTTTAACCGTTGTAGTAACTAAAAATAGAGTTTATGTTGTTGGTGAATTTATTTTAAAATTTTTAGTATAAAATGCCATTAATTTTTCCACCTTTTTGAAATGGAGGCTCGGGGGTCCTCCCCCGAGAAAATTCCGAAATTTAAGGTGCAAATATGTATTTTTTAATCAGTTTTTGTACCTAAAAATTGACTATGGTAATGGTAACCATATTAATAATTTTTAAATATGAAATGTTTTCAATTTTACGTCCCTTTAAAGAGAGGGTCAGGGGCTCCTCCCCCGAGAAAATTTTGATTTTTATGGTACACAATAGCGTTATCTTAGTAGTTTTCGTTACTAAAAATAGATTACATGCTACTGGTAAAAATATTATTTTTTGGTATGAAATGTTCACCCCTTTGAAGTGGGGGTCCGGGAGTCCTCCCCTGAGAAAATTTTGGATTTCAGGGTGGAAAATGGAATATTTTAATTTATTTTCGTAACTTGATATCGAAATTTCTACAAGTGAAAATATTACAAATTTTAATATGAATGTTTAAATTTTTGAAGGTCCCTCCCATTAACCCCTCTCTGGCTTCGCCACTGCTTGCAGGTGACTTTAAATTGTACCTCTTCAGTCGGGGATCAAACCCGGGACCCTTGGCCCATCACTCAGGAAGGCTAACCACTGAAACAAACAGTCGGACGAAAATTGTTTATACTCTTGCAATTAATCTCACTCTCCCGCGGATGGAAACGCAAGACGTTCCTCCGAAGAAACCCTCGACGTACGCAAGAGTGAGGTTGCAAGGGTTTGGTGAGAGAAAGCGAGAAGAGGGGGGGAGGTAGAGAATGTAATTAACAGTCGCCCGGCAGCTCGGAAATAATAACTGCACCTCTCCTCAAAACTCTCCCGTCCCCTTCCTTTAGTCCCGAAATTCAGCTCGCGCCCTCCTAGTCACAGCTTCATCGGAGGCGCGCGACGGCCCGCGACCGAGGTACCCCCCCCCCCTCTACCACCCTCCTAGCTACACGATAAGGCGATTACAACCCTCTCGCCGCCCTCACTCCAAAAACCTTCCCTCCCTTCACACCCCCCTGGTGGAGGTTCCTCGCGCCCGGTTAGAGGAGGGGGTAGCTGTCGGCGTTCGCGACACTAAGTAGCTACCCAGATTTTATATGCAAACGCGTTTATCACTAGCCTACCCGAGCGCAACATGAGGATTTCCACCCCTCTCCCCCTTCGCCGTTACACCCTCCGCCACGACGCGTTGTGATCCTCTAATTATAAACTCGTGCTGTCAGCCCGGCGAAACAAAAATCTTGTTAGAGGGAGGAGGGCGGGGTCGGCGTGAATGCTGGGAGTCTGATGATGCGATGTCACATGCGCAAATCTAATTTAAGAGGTAAACAAACTGAGATGCGGTTAGAGCGAACAAAAATATTGCCAAATTTTCTGATGTGTAGAAGGTACATTTGCTACGTGACAATAAACGTTTATCATTAAAATTAATCTTATATTTTCTGATGGGGAATGCGACGACTTACGCAAGAGGGATAGGGGAGACCCGCCCCCCTTCCCCTCGGGAAATCTGAAACTATCAACCATTACCATAAAAAAGAAGATAAAAATATAAATGTTTGAAGCTATATAAAGTAAATTATGATTGCGGTATTTAATTGTGATGTATTTTATTGTAAAAGGGAGTTTTACTTACGTGTTCTGATTAGCATTTAGGATATTGATTTTTATTGAATTACTTTGTTTGTTCTGGAAAATTCTGCTCCACCCCCCTCACCTTCGTAATGAAATCCTGTGTGTATACGCGTAAACTATTTTATGCACTGAAGGGAAACAAGGTTGAGGTATATCATCTTAAATTTAAAAAACGCTGACACCGTATAAGGCATTTTACTGCGCGGGTTTTCAGTGGCGAATGTACACGAAAATTCACTGTCAATAAAAATATTATATTCTGGACACATTTAAAGTTTTCATATTGCTGTTATTGTACGTATCAGACAGAACATAATAAATTGTATTAAAATGTACTTAAATTTTGAGTGGGATTACGATTTTAAACCACTACACATTCCATCAGTAGCTCAGTGCGCTATCCACTAACGATTGTTGAACAACATTTCTTCCCTAACGATATGCGACATTCCATTGGACTTTGTATACGAGTTTCGCGAGATTAAAGTTCTGTGTGTTTGTGTCGTACGATAATCTTGCCTAGCGTATTCTTGAAATTTCGGCCATGTTTGTGAATGCCATGGTGCGAAAATATTACGTTTTATGAAAGCTAAATAAATTTCCCATTCATGTTAGGGAATGTTATCGTACATTTTTCGTGTAGTTTTACTTATTTTCTGTGTGTAGAACACCCTAAATAATTTATTAAAGACACGGTGTTCAATTTCCGCTGTGTTTCCGAGTGTAAATTATTTAAGATAGCAAATATAGCAAAGTCGTCACGTAGATATGCTGAATATTGTTTTTACTCTAGGTCTTATAATTTAATTTTTTCAAGGAAAATATTACATAATTTTGACCAGTCATCGACGTAAAAAACATTTATTTATGTCGATAATTATCCAAACTAGTATATTTTTTTTACCCTCCGAAAAGTAACACAGTAAAAAATGTTTTTCAACAAATCTGTTAGGTGGTTTTATGATATTGCCTTTAATAGTTTAAAAATGATGTTAAGAAATACAGCGCAAATAGAGGCCCATTCTTTGAACGCCATGCCTGGTAGTTTTACAGAGTTTAGACCATGGTTTTATAAAACAGAATAATATCAATAGTAAAAAATTGCTACCTTGTTTTGACATTAACAAATGCTGATTTATATCCTATTTTTCCGTAGCAATAAACACCATAGTTTTTTTTTTATAAGATTTTTGCAACAGAACTATTACAAAATTCTTATGCGCTTAAGCCGAAATCAACCAAAATATTTACTTAACGGGTGAATTGTGAATTTTTTGCTAAATGTCTTCATACATTTGTGCATTGTACGACTGCATAGTCTGGAATTTTCCAAACCAATCTGTTTTTTTTTTTTGTTAATCCTAAAGCTTTTTCAAATGTCCGCAGATCATTCAGAGAATAGAGTCCATAATTTTGGGTACAGCCATGATTCGGTGCGCGCGTGTACCTGTTCACAAATGTCGAAGCAGAAAATTCGGTATGAGCATAACTTTCTTCATGTGATTTAGTGAATTTCTTTCACGTACAGGGTCGCGATCCTGTGAATCAGTACTTCGAATTCAATGTTACATACATAAAATACTAATCAGTATTTTTCCATTCACGGGCTTCTTCAGTCCAAAGTAATAATATCCGAAACTCCAAGAACTTTCATTAGTCTCTTCAAAATAACATTACGCCTCGCCCGAAAATAAGAGCCTTCTGATTGGCTGTTCGATTTATGAATTGTTCGGATCTGCATGAACTGTTGACGTGTGTACGAGGCTTTACCCACGACGGGCGGTACGGGTTAGGAAACCTGTCCTCATCCGCAGCGCCACGTGGATGTCACACGTGTTCTCTCGTCGCTGATGGGCACGTGCTGGCGACTGCAATCCCCTCCCCCTCCCCCACACACACGTGGCCATACAGGGAGCGACATGAGGGCAGCGGGCGCCTGCATTGTGGGGCCGTGCGCTGGTTTCGGGAGCATCATCATCATCGGGGCTGCTAACTGGTCTGGTCCGCTCCAAGGTCGGCGATGGCACAGAGTACCAAACATCACAGAAGTTAAACGACCGCTTCCATGGTGAACTCGAGCTACACAAGCCCTGAAATATACCTAAAATTTTTTTTTATTTGTAGGAAGTTTTATTACAGATTTTATGTGCCCTTCATAGGTCTTAGGAGTGCTGCACGGAGGAAACGGAGAGTGAATTGGCCAGGGCCTGTATTTAGGGGTCATCTCAGCATTCTCCTGGAGTGATTTCGGAAAATCCTGGAAAACTGAAATCAGGAACTGAATCCGTCCCGCTCGGTCTCTGCTCCACTTACTTTACAGGACAAGCTAGTATCCAAACGCATATACATTTCTTCTATAACGGGTAATATTCACCCAGCAAAACACCCTGCCAGTAAACGAAATACATAATCGTGTCCTCTCGGGTCAGAGATAGAGCCAGTGATTTTTGGTGAAAAGAATTCTTCAACAATTTGTTTCAATGCCTTATATGCACATCTATTTACCTACTTCATGGTCAGTGATAGGAAGTTTTTAGCAATCGGCGTCTCTGGGTCCTACCCGCAAATCACGGACGTGTGGTGTCGTGGTAACATTCTTCTGGTTGGTGTAGTCAAATGAGCGAAGCCTCTGCCCTATCATATTCTGCCAATAACCACGAACCAGAGTTGCAGGTATGCACGTAAGATATTGAAACAAGTTTTTACAGAATTCTTTTCACCTAAAATCACTGGCTTTAGTCAGAGATGAAACTGACTGCTGCCCCCTGGACCAACAGGCAATGTACAAACAGTGGAATCTCGAGAATGCAAACTACGGCGGAGTCTAGTCTCCGTGTAACTGAACTCGTGTAACTATCCTGTCCCTACCAAACAGTAAATCTAGACGAGTAGGCTTGAACAAGGTTAGAGACCCGGAAATTTCGCGAATTCATTTGAGAAAAGGTTAGATTTCAAACTCTTGTACACGTTAAACACTGAAAAAAAATATACTAATTAGTCACTGCAAAATATTTTGTTAAAATGGACCTTACCAAATTTTTTTGTAGTGACCACAAAAAAATTTTGCTATCCCCAATAAAGTTCTGCAGTGACTACAAAAAATTTTTTTGTAACCACTACAAAAAAATTTGGTAAGGTCCATTTTTACAAAGTATTTTCCAGTGACTAATAAGTATTTTCTTCAATGAATACTTTCGCGATTGGATGGCAGTTAATGACACTCTTCCATGAAGACTGTGAACCGATATCAGACCTGCATGCAAACACTCACTGACTACTCACTGGAGCAGCAGCCAATGTACAAGTAACTGAGGACATAGTGTACACAGGAGTGTGGAGTCCAGCTTGCTGGTCGTTGACCCCGAGAAACTTCCTGGTCTCCAAACAAGGTACAGTCAACGGGGAATCTTTCATAGCACCTGGGACCAATTAGTAGCTAGCTACGGAAATAATTAGAGACATGAACTTTTCGCGAAAAGAAATTTGCCTCACTTTGTGTCAGTGACTTGTGTGCACGTCTGCAGACTTGCTTCACGGTCAGAGATTGGATGTTTTGACATTCGTGTGTCGTGGGGTTTTACACGCAAATCACAGACGTGTGGTGTTACAGTAACCTTATTGTGATTGGTACTGTCAAATGAGAAACGTCACA
>PNEQ01133851.1:0-20284 GCA_003012365.1 Medauroidea extradentata
TCACAGCAGAAAAAAGTGCAGGTTGTGAAGAGAGAAGTTTAATACTGTATCATATTCAGAACATTTTCACTGACTTTCTACTCTCTTAGGGTCATTTTCCCTGACTCACAGGGTTTCAAAACATGTTTCCCTGACTTTCCCTGACCACATTAATTTTCCCTGACTTTCACTGACTTTCCAGGTCTGTGGGAACCCTGCATGAGGTAAGTATGAAGCAATGGTGGAATGGGAGGGCAGGGAAATAGAAGATACCTGAGAAAACCAGTCGACCAACTGTATCGTTCGGCACAGTTCCCACATATGAAAAACTGAGGACTAACCTAGCCAGAAATCAAACTTGGATCGTCTTGGTGGGAGTAGAATAGTTTAACCATTCGGCCACCGCAGCCCCACGGCTACCTTCAGAAATACGTAAAGAAATTAAACTGAATGATTACACACTGCTATTTGAATTGTTAAGTACTTATAGGCCTATTAGTTAAAATTTGGATAAAAACAAATTTAAACTCTTATATTGTAATGTCATAACCTCTCTACTTACGGAAGTGTCATGAGTAGCGCTCGACAGGTTTTCATTAACAATAATACACAAGCTTTTAACCGAGCTTGATAAAGGAATTTTATTATTATTGGAAGCTAAAATAGAAACAACATCTTTGTTAACAGGAGATATAAGCAGTGGGCAGCCAACCAGGATGCAGTTATTTTGCAATGGTTAACATTAAGACAGTTCCGAATAGTCCAGCTATGTATTTCAGCAAGTTCAAGATTCATGTTTTCAAATGCTGCCTTAGCGTCGTTTTTGTTAAAGTGCGCATAAATCTGAAGATCATCACCATAAAGTTGATGTCTCAAAAGGACACACGTTCACGTACATTATTTATGAATAGTGAGAGCAGAAGAGGGACAGAACCTGGAGGTACTCCAGATTGAACTGGATGTCATCTGGATTACGTGCCATATAATACTGTGCGGAACTCAGCTTTGGGATCCTGGATTGGGAAGATAATGTTGTTGATAAGCAGACCAAGATGTAAGGGTGAGGTCTGTTACTGGCAATATGTTAGAAGACCTAGTGGAGACACTTTTTGTTAACAACTTTCCTCCTGCCGACAGAGCTTGTTTCCATACAATGCCACGTTCCCTGACCGCCAGGGTCCCAGCACTAAGTCCTGCACAGTATAATTCACTGACTACAGTCATTGATACAAACTGAGCCATTCACACATATAGGCAGAAATTATACACATGTCAACTTTGCAAGAAGGATTTCATGATCTACAATGTCGAATGTTTTGCTAAAATCAATAAGGCATAAAAACCTATGTTCTACATGGATAGATGAATATTATCAGCTACGTCTACCAAAGCTGTTCTTGTACTGTATGTGGAACAGAAAGCAGAATGGTAATCATCTAACACGTTTGATTTGCTGATGTGCTCAGACATTTGTCAATGAAATAAATAAATACACTAATACCTTTGACAGCACTGGGTAAATACTAATTGGGCGATAGTCTTTTTCGGCAGATTGACGCCGGCCGCAGGGCCAGCTATGGGTTCAGCCCATAACGGCGCGAGTGTGTCCTTTTCCACCCACCCAAAAGTATTCTCAGACTCTCCCATAATCGTCCCGCAACCCCACAGTGTGTATGCATGCCAAATCATTCAGTGCGAAGTGTATTGTGTATCAAACAGCAGTGTACAGTGTGTGCCGAAGGCCATCAAGGGTTACCACGTTCGCTATGTTTACTTTCGTGTTTTCAGCAGACATTTAGAAATGCATCATTCAATATCAGCAAAATATGTAACACCATTTATTATGTAATTTAGTGTGTGCCATTTTCATAAAATATTAATATTTCACACGCACGAGGTACCGGAAGTGTGTAAACCCTGTAGTGAGGCAAGGAGCCTCTAGCGGCTGCCTTCCTCGTGGCAGTTCATCATCGTCTTCTGGAGAGGTAAGACACCTGTCCGTGTGCTCATCATCTTTTGTCCCACTGATTTAGTTTCCCATAGTCTCGTTAGTATACCGGTTCACATTTGCTTAGCACACGTTACCAGATTTTCCCCATTGCATTGCGCATCCGCTTAACCTAATAATTGTGACCATTTTGGTATTTTTAACTTAAACACCGCGTCGGCATCACCACCGCCACGTGGTTAGGGACTTTTGTATCAGGAGCCATCGGCACTCATCCTTCACCATACGAGGTTCGTTTCGGTATTGTTTTATTCAGCATAATTTTGCACGCGCGTTGCTAGGGTTATTTTGTATTTGTGTAACATTTTAAGGGCGTAATTCATGTTTTTGTGACCGACCACGTGCAGGTTATTACACCGCCATTGTGTTCAGCATACATGTGAGCAGTACGTTGTACATTCATTTCATTATCATGAACTCACATAATTTATCTCGTTGAGAGGATCACTCTGTGAGCAGCGTGTTACGTGCCATTCACCCCACCACCGGCCTAGCATAGCCCGCCACCATTTTCGCACTGTACCGCTAACATCACTTGTAGAGCCCTACCACACTACAACGTGCACGGGAACGGCTGCCTTGTGATACGTTAGTTAGGCACGTGCTCACCGCAACTCAACTCTCTACGCCAGCTTCCAAACAAACCTGACGGTCCATCATAGTGGCCACCGGCCCCTCGCTGCTTAAGGAGGTGCACCTTCTGGTGTCGTAGACTCACCTCGTACACCAGTTCCACACTGATCACTCGCCAAACACATACGATATACCAGCCGGTCGTAGTCACTAAGCAAAGTTCACTATCACGTACACTATTGTATGCTTTAGGGTTATTGTTACTGCAAGGGACGAATCACTACGTTTACTTCACTGCGTGCGTAATCCAGACCTTATGTTGGCACTGTGTAACGTAAGCGTAATAAATCATCCGTAAGTGAAATACTGTTTACCTAATTTCTAGACACCTAATATTGCCAGTGTAAGCAACGTAAGTTATCAGCCGTACTGGGGGCCAACATCCAGCAAGTGTGTAGTCCCTGTATATTCAGTGTCATATGTGTTAATCAATTCACGTGCGTTCACCACTCAATCACTCACATCAACGCGTCGGGTGGGATACCGAACACACTGAACAAACCACACCCTGAGGCCTAAGAGTCTCGAAGTACAGTACCTGGGGAGTATTGCTGGCGCCCTTCTCCACATCAACAGCGTAGTTCACTATCCTGATCTCACCCGAGGTAGGCGTTTTGCAATTTTTGCAACCAACTGGACTTAATTTTTCTTTCTTCCAACATATTGGGATATAATGTTTTTCTAATGAAGTTATTAACCAGTGTGCAAATACTAGCAGGAATACAGGTAAAATGGTTCTCAGCCTGACAGACAAGATAAATAAACATAGACCTTCGGTTTTTAATTGCCTAAATTATTTGTGTACTGCACCTACGGTAACGAGTTGGAACTAAAGCTGGGGTTCAGAATTACAAAGTTTTCTTCCACTAATGTTTAGAATTACATTTTTCTTTACTGTTACATCAAAATATGTGGATGGATTAGAGAAATATTTGTTCATTTGAAGAGAGAGTACTGTTTACGTGTTTGTCATTAACAGGATATACTTCTGGTTTACGGAGATCATGCCACAGTTTCAAAAACAAGAATGTGACTGTTGTAACAAATTGAAGTAGTTACTTCACATTTTTAACTTTCTGTGTACTTTAATTGGTAGACTCTTGTATAAACATAAATGTTGATTACTTTGCAGCAGGCCAGTTTGTTTCACACGTACTACTCCTTATATGCTTCATTCCTTTAAGCCATCATTGTCAGAACATGATTGGTCAGCCAAGGAGCAGCAGGGTGCATTACTCGCTTGGTAAGGATTCGTCATGCTGTCATATAAAAACATCAATATTGCATTCACAGTGACCATCTATGCAATTTATGCTTCCAGCTGCCTGCACATTTTTCCATGGGATATCACAGCTACTGCGGTTTTTTGTTACTAAGTTGTTTTAAGTTACAGTGAGTATATAATGACTTTACGTAGAAATTTAAGTGTTTTGTTAAGAATAGATGTCATGGCTGGACAAACCCGGTGCCATAACCTGTCCATGATTTAGTATCTTACGACGAGAAGTGATTAGCTCTAGCAATATGTCAGCGTTATCTGAATGATGTGTGGCTTCTAACGGCAGGATGTCCAAGTTAAGTTATAAGTGTTAATATAGTATCTGTTAAACATTTCATTTGCAGTTCACTTTGAGTAATTTTACACAAGTCATCCGTAGTAATTAATAGAGCTATTAGTGGTAAAACATCTTCAATATTACTCAGCCAACACTAGGTGGTCCATATATTACATCAACAAGAACATGATATTTCATTTTAACCTTCAAAAACAAATATTTTGTCCGCTCAGAATAAGCACTAGCAGGTCATTCCATTTTAAATCAGCAAATTTCAGAAAAACTTTATGCATTACTATTTTTTCTTTTAATGAAACATTGTATGAAATATATGTCATTCTTTAAGAGTACAAAACAATTTTTAAAAATTTTTTGCAGAAGATATAGACTATATAGTTAACTGCCACTAAGAAAAAAATTACATTTCAGGGTCACTTTAAGGAGCCATAACTTCTTACCCCTTGCTGCTACGAAGCTCTGCCATAGCTCTTTAAAAAGCTTTAAAATTAAATATTTTATTATGTTCACAGCAAATTTTACCTGACATCAAAACTATGCAACCCTTTTTTTTAAGGGTTGAATAGCAATTGAAAAAAACTCTGTTTCTGCAACATTTATCTAGCCATAAAATACTGAAGGGGTGGTAATAATAAATTATGGTTTTCATGCGTAGTAGACAGCAGTGAGTACTACAGTGAAACCCCTCAAATCCGAAATCCCAGGTAAACCGAACGAGTTTTTATTTGACAAACACGCACGAACAGTCATAAAACCATTACGTATATATTCTATATTGTCAACTTATTTTAAATAGTTAGCTGAAAATTAACAGAGAAGTACAGTTAGCATACATAACAATGTGTAAATGTGTCTGCATACATACTTGTCATCCAGGATTGAAAAATGGCCTGCCTTCCCACCACCCGCTCACCAGTCAAGGTAACTTACCTCGCTCGTCGCATGCCAAAATCAGCCTGTCTCGCTCAATGTACAGTCCTATACTGTAACCGGGGCTCATTATGTCATAGATAGCTTTCTGCTAATCCGAACAGGCTACAGCCCCAATTTGTTTGGATTTGAGAGGTTTCACTGTATGCGGAAAATACATAATTAAGATTTTATTTGGTCTCCTTTCCAAGATAGAACTCCCCAAATAAATTATTTTTTCAAAAAGTTTCTTTTTTCAAGGTTTAAAACGGGCATGTGGAGGAAGGGGTAAAAATTATTTTTTTTTATTTTTAAAATACCTATGTATATTATTTATAAATTTCAACTTGATACTTTGAGAATTTTGGAAACTACAAGCCTCTGAATATACAAACATTTTGTAAAACACATTATCACAGTTAAATAATTATTTATCAAGAATTATAAAGGCTACATTACAATTCATGAAATAATCTCTCCTAATGAAATGTAATGAAACATAGGCATTGTAAAAATTATGTTTAATGTATGAAACCACCTATCCAGTCCATCAATAGAAGGAAAAACAACTACATAACATTATTTACTAACATTTATACAGTCACATGAAATACTTAAGCTTAAATTGGTATTTTAAGCTAGAAATACATACCCATAATTTTATATTCCGGTCTTATTGTCATAAAGTAAACTGAGTGCTGTTAATTGATGGAATTGTCTAGGAACAATTTCAACAAGTTCTCACTCATTGCTGGTGTAATGTTGTGACTTCTTCCTTGTGGAGACCATAGCTCTGTTGCTTTCAGAATTTTTAGTATGTCTAGTAATCGTACCCAAGTCTTGTCATGTTTATCTGACTTTTTGAATGAAGTTTGAGGCTCTCTAGGATGAAAAAAGTGAATCCTATATTCTTCTTCAATGTCATGCATTTGTTTCTCAACTACTTCCCTAAACCACCAGTCATTACCATCCATACAATAGACATAATCAAGCACTTTAGGTTGTGTCTGTAATATAACGTTCTCAGTTACACTGACTTGAATGAGCTGGGAGGTCACCGATTGTTCAGAAAATTATGTGTGTGAATTTTCATTACAGAAGTACTGGTAGGAGTGAAACTGTGAAGTGATATTGTGTGAGGTACTTGTTGTGACATCTGGAATCTTTCCTCAAGAACATCTCTTACATTGTCTGCATCATTCTTGGAAGTATAGAAAAATGTGACGCCTTCAGTATGATTGGCACAATAGTTGAAAACATCCATAGTTGTTATGATCTAGTTGTTAACTGGTCGCTGCAAGATATCCTTTCAAACCAACCTCTTAACAGTTCCTCCAATCCCATCAAATGACCCCTTTCCATGAGATGTGGCATTCAGCCCTTATACCAAAGTCCTTACCATGGTGACTTAAGTTAATCAAGTTCTTTCAGTTGAGCGGACTCCTAGGGCTTTGGGGTGGGTTTTCAGTTTTACTTAAGTTTCTATTAGTTTTCTAGGGGGTTCTGAGTTATGGAGTTTTGTTTGAGAGTCTGCTTTCTCTTTTTCACTTCTGTACTGCGTGGTCTAATAAGTTGTTTAGCGAGAACGGCTGCCCCAGTTGACGGCGCTATGTCTTCCCCTTTCCTGCCGGTCGTACTTCTCTACTGGCCATGGAGGGGAGGGCCTAGAGAGGGGTGGCCTAGTTCCGTCAGCCGGCAGTAGGGGCGTGAGTGAAGCGAGCAGCGGAATCGCAATGCGTGTGGAGGGCGGCCACTCTTAGGTCAGACGTGCACGAGTAAACATCGAGGGCTCGAGAGGCCTGAGTGTGGTTCCAGTGAACTGACGTGTTCGACGGAGACAAGGAGTCGTCACAGGCATGCGGGAGTGTCGCAAGGCGCGGCCTGAGTGGCCTGCCAAGCCAGTGGGTTGAATAACTTCTGACAAGTTGCTCTGTGAGTGAGTGGCTTTCCACGACAATCAGTGGAGTTCCTTGGTGAGTTTTCCCGTCCACCTTAGGTTGAGGCCTTATCATCTTGCCGTGATTATCGTCCCGATGTTGTAAATTGACGAGGAGTGGGAGAAGTTTTTGCCTGGTTCATCTCACCCCGTTGTCCTAAAATGAAGGAATGTAACAGTTTTAAACTTCTGCATCTGTGACGCTTTGATACGTCATTCAAGAAGCTGTTGTTCGGGAGAGTGATGTGGTTGGAATGAATGGGAAAACTAAATGATAAAGCACACTGATCTGTAACAAGTTTTTAACGAGTGGCATGTTAACGAGACCTGTATTAATTAGTGAAGAGTTGAATATAACGATTGTTTAGATTTTGTGATGGCCTGAGTGGCGACTGTTTTTCTTGGTAAAATTGGGTATTTAACGCAAGTTATTAATATCACATGCGTGTTTTCTTTGCTCGAGAGGAAACCTTTCATTAACTCGCTACAAGCATTGGTTATTTGAACTGGTGGGGACTTGCCCCAAGCGTTGGAAGCTTAATGCTAGTGTCTGCATTTAGTTAAAAAGTAACGTAGGCCTTCAGCCTCTGGAGTTGTCTGCTTGGAGTTCAACTCACAGTTTTTGTATTGGGCTGATGAGCCATCAGATAAGTATATGATTCTGGATAGGTTAAGGTGATCTTGTTTAAGCTGGTCAATAAGAACGTATTGGTAAGTATAGAACAATATAGTGTTGGGGTCTAGCACTCACTAACAAAACAGAAACTTTTCTAATGTAATTTTCCGTTTACTCTCCAGTAGACAACAAATAGATGAAATGTCGATTGTTGACCTGACCAATGGAAAGACTAGACATCTTGCACAACGCAGGAAAAATTTTCTGCATAGTCCCCTAAAACAATGAGTTCACCATCTTCAAGACATTCCTTCTGTGAACCAAGAAAAACTTGACTGTTTTTTGGCAATGAAATGATGGACTTTCAATTGCTTAGGTTTATCACACAACCCTGAAATGTAACTTTTTTTGCTGCAGTTGACCAAATAGTTTACATCTTGTGCAAAATATTTAAAAAAAAAAAAAATTAATTGGTTTTTTACACTTAAAAAATGATATATATTTCATACAAAGTTTCATTAAAATAAAAAATGGTGACGCAAAGGGCATGTGCTGATTTAGAATGGAATAACTCTAGCTGGACAAAGTACACACGAAATAACTTGTTTGAATGTATGGCTTATCAAATATTTCATATTTGAAGCAAGTTAAAATATAATTTAGTGTACAATAACTTCAAATTTTTAAATCCAACATGCAGAATAGTCATGGGTATGTGTAAAATATATCTATCGCCCACATGAGTAGATCTAGCATTTAGCAACACTGTAGCTGTTACGTCATTCCTTTTGTAAATAGCAACACCTCCTTCTCTTTTCAACATGGCTAAAACCAGCTAAGTCCAGTGTAACTGCAGCCAACAAGCCAACTTTAATAGCATCAAGTGAATAGTTAATGATTAACTTTCTTACTCAAGTTTTGCTGCACCTAACGCAAGTGTGAGGTGTATGTACAACACGTAATTCTGGTTATACATTACGATATCTGTCAGCTGTTATCTAAATGAATCTTGTCAAAAGAATTCATATGGTGTGTCAGTGATAAATCTAACATCTGATCTATTTCTAATGAAGAAGAGAGTAGGACTAAATGAAATAAACAGTGTATGCACATATTTACAAAAAGTATGTACATAAATTCGGCCACATATTTGGACAGTCATGTAGTGATCCTTTCAGTTTTCACAAAAGTGTAGTTACAAAAAACCTGAGGGTAATTACATTGTGCACGTGTGAGACATGGCCCTCCTTGCCACTTGTGTGAGGGAAATCAGTTTTTTCTTCATGCCACAAAAGACTTGCTGTTACTAATGCCGAAGATAATACTGAAGATGATGTTGCCCAACTTTTCAGACCCCAAACATAGTTATAGATATTCTGAACCACGTGGGCAAAACTTTAAATGTTTCTCCTATTAAGATAAACAGGTTAAGTTATGAGAAGAAACACAGTAAAGAAGTTTTCGAGAGTTGCTAAGGAGAAAATTAATAACTCTCTTAATCTTGATTACGATGCATCACAAGAGGAAGGAAACAGGAAAACAAATGACATTAGGCGAATTTTAGTTGTCAAATTGGTAGCGGTACCTGTGAACAAAGTATATTTGTGCTCCTGTTTACAAGAGTGTTTGCAAACAGTTTGAGGGTATTGGCACATTTCTGGCAACCAAGGCATGAGGACAGTTACAGGGTTTGTTCACAGGATGTTTACCTTAACCATTATTTCCAGTTTTTTCTTGAATAAACCTGAAATCAAAACAAACTGAATTTATGTGCAATATGGACGAGACTTTAAGTTGTATTGAAAGAAAATGATGCTATATTATTTTTTTTAATTTATGCAGCTATGTCCTTAAATTTCCTTCAATATATGTATTATGTTGTACACGTAAAAAAATGGTTACAGCAGTCTGCTTTCCAACAAACGTATTTACGAAGAAGTGTTTTGCTTTATGCAGTCCAATTCTATTCCTTACAAGGCATTAGCAAATACACAATTTCATTAACTCCATGTTGGTAGCCATTTCTGTTGACAGAACATAGCATTTTATCTATTTCTTGTAAATGCAAACAGTTTCTGGAAATGCTTGTTAACAATTCAACCGCTAAAATACGCCTATTGCTGCACAGGACATAGAATGTACCAGCGGTAGGAGATGTACTAATGTTGGAAGCCATGCCTATCCCACCAGTGGATGCAGGAACTCTCGCTAGCTTGACGGCGAAAGACACTGTTTTGGCAAAGGTAAAACGTCAGATAGTGGCAGGGTGGAACGGTAACCACACGGCAGAGGACCTAAGACAGTTTTGGAATCGAAGGGAGGAGCTGTCGCTGTATAGGGATTGCATTCTGTGGGGCAACAGAGTGGTGATCCCAGCAGCAAAGAGGAGGGCCATGTTGGAGATGCTACATTCCACACATGATGGCATAGTTAAGTCAAAGGCTATGGCACGTAGCTATATGTGGTGGCCAGGAATGGACAGGGACATCGAGAGAACAGTAGGACAGTGTGAGAGCTGCCAACAACAGCGGGCCAGTCCACCGAAGGTGAAAGGAACTGCATGGCCAGCAACCACCAGACCCTGGGAGAGAGTTCATATAGACTTTTTCGGGCCTTTCCAAGCCTAGGGCACGTGTTTCTTATCGTTGTGGATGCTCATTCCAAAAGGCCGGAAGTAAGACAGATCCCATACATGTCGTCGGCAGCAGTCATCCAGGAACTAAGAGATATGTTCAGTTGCCATGGGATACCTAGTTGCATGGTGGCAGATAATAGGACAGCATTTGTCTCAAGGGAAATGGGCTGCTTCCTGGGAAGTAATGGAGTAAAGTTGATTAGAACTACACCATTTCACCCATCCAGCAATGGGCAGGTCGAAAGGTTTGTGCAAACTGTGAAGGCTACACACCGGAAATTGGAGGACAAGACTGGCAAGGATGCTATTTGCCCTGAGAACACCGGGAGGACCCGAGCAAGAGACACCGGCAGAGCTGCTCATGGGGGGGGGGGGCGGCTACGGACAGCACTCGATCAAATAAATCCTAAGGGGTGCATGAAAGGAGCATCTGAGGGGTCGGAGACGGAGGACAACTCGAGAGTGCGTAGCTTCACTGTGGGTCAACAAGTGCTGTTCCGCAATTAGAGTGGGCCACAGAAATGGCTTCCAGGGAAAATATTACACAAGCAAGGGTCCCTGACATATGAAGTAACTTCGGAGGAGGGCCAAGTTTATAGACGCCATGTTGACCAGCTGCTGCGCAGGAAGGCTTCAAGCCAGACGACAGGAGATGGGCCATGGATGAGCCCAGGGTCAGGTGTTCAGCAGTGGAAGCGGCAAAGAAGCAAGTTCACTTTACAGAATGGGTACCAGGACAGCGAGAAGACAAGTAGTCCACCAGAGCCAGCACGGGATGGGCTGGTACAGAACCACAGAGAGCCTGAACAGGTCGAAAGCCCCTTCAAGGGGTTTGAGCAATCACCAGGATGCCTGCAGGACCGGATTAAGTGGCGGGCAGAGCACCCGGACAACCAATCTTGTCAGACACGGACATCAGGAAGGCTGAAGCGGCCTCCGTCGATGCTGCAAGATTATGTGTGGTGACATTTTAAGGGGGGAGATGTTATGTAAGTAAATATAGGTGGTAAATACATTGTTATACATACATACACATACATTGGGTTGGGATATGTTAGGTTAAGGATGGAAGGTTGGCACGAGTGCGCCAGTGCTAGTGCGAGACATGGTGGACTAGGAAGGCCTCGTGAACAATGTAAGCTTTAAGCCATGCTTAAAGCAGAGTACTAATATCCGGTAAGGACATGGACTACGACACACTATCGGGACATCGAGAACTCCAATCTGGACAGTCGGATCGGTGAGTGTTGCAAGTAATACTTAACAGGTACTCTTCACAAAATCATTTATTCTTTAGCTTAAGAAGATCTTGTCCTTTTCTGATGGATGTGCAGGCCAGTACAGAAATATAAATACTTTTCTAACCTCTGCAAACATTACAACGATTTTGGTGTGTATGTGGAATGGCATATTTTGCCACCACTTGGAAAAGGCCCAAGCGATGGGCTAGGCAGAACAGTGTAAAGGCTAGCAACAAAGTGAGCCTACAATGGCCAACTGAATGCCACATAAACAAACACAATGTTTGATTTTTATGTTCAGAATGCTAAAGGCATAGATTTTATAATGGTTTCTGGAGAAGATGTTCAAAAGAGCATGAAACTCTGAAACATTGCTCCAAAGAAGCAAAAACATTCTGTGGGACTAGAGGTCGTCATTGCCACATCCCAATGGATAGATCAACCCTTTGTATCAGTAAGATTCCTGTATCTGTTGTTCAAAACACATTAAATTCATGACTGACAAAAGTTCACAATTATTGAGCATCAAGGACATCAATGAAAATGATTATGTTGTATATGTGTATGACAAAATGTGGTTTATCGGAAAAGTTATTTATGTGTCCGAAGCAAATGATAATGTAAAAGTGGTTTTCTTCAAACCTACCAAAACCACAAGTACATTCAGCAAGACAAACAGTGATGATGTTTGGGTGAAGAGTGCTAATATCATTGACATTCTGTCACTGCTGGACTTCACCATGGCCACAGAGAGAACCTACAACATTTATCAGGAGAAGTTTACAGAAATTTGTCATAAGTTAAAAACTATGTACTGTTTGTAGGCTGCAGTACATTGTCAACTCACTTGTTTCTGCTTAACTGCAGAACAGTTTAATAACTTTTTAAAAACAGTGCTTATCAAGTTTGAAGAAAATTGTCCACATATTTTACATGTTACAAAAACCAAACTGTAAAACAAAATCATGGATAACATCGGCTAAAATTGTGTCATGTAAACATAAAAGGGAACTCTATTTAAAGTCAAAATATTCTAATAATCCAAAAGATAAAGAATTTTATAACAGGTACTGTAAAATCCTGACTAATGTCATAGCAGAAGCTAAAAATAAATACGTTACTAATATTATTTCGACTTCAAATAATACGATAAGAACAACATGGAATATTATAAAAGATTAATTATCCCAACCCAATTCTACACATGAAATAACTGAAATAACAATTAATGGAAGAAGAACTCAAAATAAATCTGAAATTTTGGAAGCATTTAATAATTATTTGTTAAATGTTGCAGATAAAATTGTGAGACACGATCCTACCAATAAAAAACCTCTAGATACAGTTAAGTTAAACCTATCAAAAGAATTCCAAGATATGTTTTTTAAGCCAACAAATAAGAAAGAAATTGAATATATAATCAAAGGGTTAAAGCCAAAAACTTTGCACGGTTACGATGGAATAAGTAATAATATACTAAAATTTTCCTACTAACAATTAAGCGGGCCATTAAGCTACATTTGTAACGCCGCTGCTTTAAGTACAGGTACATTCCCTGACAGACCGAAATATGCCATTGTCATCCCACTACACAAAAAAGATGAAAAAACATCTATTGAAAATTACAGGCCTATATCAATGTTACTTAACTGTTTTCTCTAAAATTGTGGAAAAAGTCATTTACAAACGATTAATGCAGCACTTGTTGTCTAACAATATATTAACTCCACATCAATATGGTTTTAGAGATAACCTCTCCACTAACGATGCTTCCTACGAACTTGGATAGTGGCAGAAATTTTAAATGCATTTAACAATAAAAAATATACGGTTGGGTTATTTTGTGACTTGGCCAAAGCTTTTGATTGTGTAAATCATGAAATTTTACTTGAAAAATTGGAGTTCTACAGAATACGTAATCTTGTTTTAAACTTAATTAAAACCTACCTATATTCACGAAAACAAAGTGTTATATGAACTTAAAAATAACTCTACCGAACTTTTTCAATCTACTGATGGACTCATTAAAAATGGTGTTCGTCAGGGATCCGTTTTGGGGCCACTTTTGTTTTTGTTATATATAAATGACTTACCGCAATATGTAAATAAAGATGCATTAGTTATATTATTTGCAGATGACACTAGCATTTTAGTACAAAATGATTCACTTATAAATCTTGCACAAGCTGTAAATCAAAAGGTAGAACTTCTCAATGAATGGTTTACAGCTAACCAATTAACATTAAATGTTGATAAAACAAATACTTTATATTTCAAGCCTAAAAGCCAGGATTTTCAGCTGAATATAACTTACAATAATGAAATAATAAAACACGTAATGTGCACAAAATTTTTAGGGTTAAAATTGATGAAAACCTTACATGGAAAGAACATATTAAACAACTAATTCCTAAGTTAAATTCTTCATGCTTTGCTTTGAGATGTATTAAGAAAATTGTAGACACAAAAACAGTTGACTGATATATTATGCTTATTTTCATTCCCTTATAGAATATGGTATAATACACTGGGGAAGTTCAACGGAAGTGAACAAAATTTTTGTAATACAGAAAAAAGTAGTTCGGATACAGGCTGGAGTGAAACCCAATACCCCACGTAGAACTTTATTTCAAAAATGAAAAATTTTACCTTTAGCTTGTGTTTATATATATGCTATAACTAAATTTATTCATAAAAATGTGAATAAATTTGAAAAAAAAATAAGAATTATCATAAATATAACACTCAACAACTAAACAATCTTCATGTTTCCTCTTGTTCTTTAAAAATATTTCAAAAAGGGCTATTTTCTTCTGGTATTCAAATTTATAACAAATATCTTACTAAGAAAAAAAAAAAAACAAAATACATCAGTGACAGTCAGTTTCTAAGAGCACTTAAGATATATTTACAAAATCATAATTTTATACCATAACTGAATTCTTAGAGGCTTAAACAAATGTTCTAGGTTTATTGCACTTTAAGAGACGATTATTGAAGTATACCTGTGGTATATATTAAAGAGCAAATTGTTTACTCTTATTAAAGAATGCAATTATTTTTATTGTAAATAAGGCCTTTGTATTGTTCTGTTTATAAGTTTATGTTATTATTTACTCATAGTACTTGAAAGAATGTGTTTATGATATTGTGTGTTATGTAAATATTGAGATTCTCTGAATTGTGTACTTTTATGTAATATTTGTCAGTTAATTTTAAACATATCTGTGTATATGTATCATGATGTTAGCATGTTTGATATTGTACATGACAAGTTTCATATCCTGAGCAAATGCTAACATGGGATCTACGAAACACTTATAAAAATAAAATAAATAAATAAAAAGACTGGGATTTATGATGTTTATACAGGTGTGACAATTAATATTAGGTAAATAATCTTTCAAAACTGTGATAGGGCCTACATCATTTTAGTGCTTTTAGAGAAAGAGATAATTATTACTAATAAATTGTTTCCCAAATCTTCATAATTGCAGTTAAATGTTCTATTGTATGAAACATTTCAAACTTTTTTTTACACATTTGAGATCCTGTAGCTAATGAACCACAGATAATCACAAAATGAAACTTGTAGGTAGCGGTGAGTACGAGTACGGGTATGTTTGGAATCTTCGGTAGGTCCGCCTTAAAAGATATCTGACCTTGAAATCTCAATTTTTGTGAAATGATGCAATGTTAATGCAAAAAAAAAAAGCAGGAAGGGCTTACAATTCAATCTTTGTCCCTCCAAGGATGAGTTCTTCAAGAAAAAATGCTGGTCTGTAATTTTAAGTCCTTCATCTTCAGTATGACCTTGAAATTTGTCATTTTGTCCAATATTAGGTCCCTTTTCCCCTAGTACCTTAAACGATTGTTTGCATTTATGTAGGCCTACCTAAAATGATACCTTAGAACATCATCTTCCAACAAGTCAAAACGAACCAGAATATTTCATTTGTAATAGTCAAAATACAGCATTAGTTTTTTGAAACCCAAAAATACACACATTTTCATATGCCGGTGTATCTGCATCAGAAACATTAGCCTCATTTCAACATGGCTGGCAATAAAAATAATTGAAAATTTTATTTGTATTTTAATACAAAAATTTTATAAAATAGTCATGCAACCCGATACTTTAAATTTGAGCATTTTTTCATGGAATGACAATAAAATGAGCACCTTTGAAACCCCATTTACATTTTTTCTGTTTAATAATTTTAGGTTTCCTGCCTATTTTAGTAATATAAACAAAGCATCTAAAAAACAATAAATGTGTACAGTACAGCTTGTAACAAGCTTAAAAGTTAACATTTGAAGTAACCATAAATAACATTTTTAAAATTATTATTCTAGACACTATGGTCTTCTTCATGAACCAAACACAGAAAGCCCTTTACCAGAAATGTTCGCTTACCTATCGTAGTGAGCTTTTGAAAATGTATGTGGACCTACAAAGTTTCACCACAGTGGCCTAGGGTTAAACATAAGTGCATGCCCATGTAAATGAAAAATATATTTTACTGCAATGGACACCATTAGTTGTGACGTCATACGAGAGCACTGGTTCCAAGGAAATGTTTGTTTAGAAAGTTTAACATTGAAAACTCCATTTGGCATCCCAACGTATTTTTATAATTACGTTAAAAAGTACAAATACATTCCTTTAGACCTAAATAATGTCAAACATGAGTGCGGCAGGACTTCTCTCGTTAACTGATATTGTCGGAGACGAAAGAATTTAATACACATAGCGGGAAAATACATTTGTGCTTGGCCTTGCAACTTGTACAGCATGCATAGAATATTATAAGGGGCAGAGATTATTACAGCTTAGGACGTTTTAATTTGCATAAATAATATTAAAACTGTATTTGCACGTATTTGTAGGATTGTTCAAACTAACTATTTTCATATTAGGCGAAGTTAGGCAGAGGCTGTTAAAATATAAGCCTATACAAATGCTTCTGGTGACGAACATTAGGGTTGGCTTATTTAATGTAATCTCTCAGTCTTGTGGGTTTGCTAGCTGGGGTCAAATGTGTACTAAAAAAAGGTTAAATATATTTCTGGCCTAGTGTGTTTATTGCTCATGTGCAATGATTTTTAATGTCCTAGCTCTACACCACAATACTCAGTGACTCTGCCCTATAATTTTCAGAGACTGCCCTAAAATATTCAGTGTATCTGCCCTACAAATAGTACTTCTGCCATAAACTTTATAATTCCTCCTTCACTGCTCCATGATTTTTTATGCCCCTGCCACACAGTTTTGATTGTACCTAACACTGCCCCATGATTTTTTGTGTCACTCCCACAGATTTTTAAAAATGCAACTTCCCTACAATCTTTTGTGATTATCTTAAGTTTCTGTACCTCTGCCATGACCCAGCCCCTGCATGTTTTAGATGTGATACCCTAAAATTTTCTTTCTGTACATCTATCCAACTGTACCCTGCCCAACAGTTTTCTGTACTACTATCCAACAACTGTATTCTATCCTACAATTTTCTGTACATCTGCTCCATGATATTTAATATCCTTGCTAAACATATCCAGTGCACCTACCCTACAATTTTGTTTACCTCTGCCCCATAACTTTAAATATTTCTTCCTCACATTTCCTGTGCCCCTACTGTACAATTTTGTGCTTAGGCCAATACCCTAAACTTTTCTGTACAGTACCTCTATCTCACGATTCTTTTTAATTTTTGAAGAAGGTAAGGGGGATTGGGGAAGGGATCCCAACATTGAAAAGTATGAATGGACAAACTACGTCAAATGATAAGAGAGAAAGTTGATAGGCATGCTGCAAGCTACTTGTCAGTGTTTGAAACAATGGAGTACTGGAATAGTGAGACAACGAGACGAAATGGAAATGTATTGGGGACTTCCTCCAAGGACAGTGGCAGAGCAAGAAAGGAGGGGTGTAATTGACAGCAGACAGCGAGGTGACATCAGAGATGCCACAGGGAAGATTGCGCTGTCCGGTATTGTTAACCATTATGGCAAATGGTACGGTTATTGGGATTAATGGCAAAATAAGATTGTGTGCAGATGACTGTCTTTAGTGGAGGGCAGTGGGGCCAACTTGCAGGCAGACAATGACAGGTTGTGTTTCTGGACTGTGGAAAACAAGATGACGATCAATGTTTGTAAGACTAAGTTAGTCAGGTTTACTAGGAAGAGAGTGATAAGCAGAGTCATTTACAGATGAGATGGGCAAGAGATAAAATAAGCCACACAATATAAGTATCTAGGGGTTGTGCTGCAAAGTGACCTTAGGTGGACAAAACGGGTGGAGAGGGTGGTTACGAAGGAGAGAAGAGCTTAAGGTTTGCTGAGGTGAGGATGGGGAGGGTGACATTGTTACCTAACTAGGGGGGGGGGAGTATAGAGGGAGAAGAAGAAATAGCCAGAATATTAATAGGGTGTGGAGGAGAACAGAGCAAGGTAGGCAGTCTATGTGTGTGAGGTCAGCGAGGGAATGGAATGTTTTGCAGGATGACTTGACTTTTTTTTTTTTTTCATTTCTTAGCCTCCAGTATACATCCATATAAATGGATAGGAGTTAGTGACGGTGAAGGGAGTTGGTAGGTTCAGGGATGTTTTGAAGATGGTTTTCTAGAGGTGGGAACGTGTGATCTCACCATTGTGCGGCAGCATAGTTGTGAGCATTTAGTTACCATTTAATTTGTCACTGCTACACATTTTTAATTGTTCTACCCTACAAATTTCTGTATCCCTACCCTACAATTTTCTGTACTTCTGCTCCATAATTATTTCTAATGTCCCTGCCTCACATTTTTAATAGTCCTACCCCTGCAGTTTACTGTTCCTCTACCCTACAGTTTACTGTAGCTCTAGGTACCACATTATTTTTAATGTCACTGCCTCACATTTATAGTACTCCTATCCTACAATTTTCACTGCCTCTGCCCTATAATTGCCATTGCTCCTGCATTACAATTTTCTGTACTACTGCCCAAAAATTTCTTGTTCCCGACCCCACAATTTCTCCAACCTTGATTGCCTTGCCAAGGTCACATTTTCTTACAATTAAGTCGTAACTAAAAAAAAATCCTTTGGGGGAAAAGGTTAAGCAACATATTAAACTAGGCCTAACATAAAAATGATAAAATTGCTCATATTCTTATCCTATATTTTATGCAGCATTCTGTACCTTTAATTACTGTCTTTCTGCACTTGTTATGTAGTGCTGACGTTTTCGTACCTAGAATTCTGCACACCTTGTGAAGTAACTTAAAACCTTGACTAGTAACGACAAATTATGTAAATCGTCACAAGCCAATATAAGAAATTGACCTTCTACGATTTTGGACCAGTTCCTATATTATTATTGTTGTATGATTTCTTTGCAAATTGCCTGGGAAAGGCACCTAATGCGCTAAAAAAAAAAAAACTTTTGGATGAAATCGTAACACAGCACACAAATGACAAAACATAATGATGGAGTTATTGAAAGAATGACAACAAATAATATAAATGCAGTTTCAATTAATCATCAGATGCTCAATTTATTGTTTTTGTACCGCACTTAATTGAACTGCAAGTAAATTGTACTATTCACATGAGAACAAAATGCATGTTTACCTTTAGGTTAAGTAACCTCGCCACTATTTACACATACATAACTTCGAGTACGCTGCAAAATTATCTGTTAAACTTTGTTCGTAACTCCTTTGATATAAATTAATTCTGAAAACGATATAATTCTCCCACTTTCTCTAATACTCGATTTTTACGAAGAAGAGCAAAAAAATTATTTCATTGCTTAGCATAGGCCCAGAGGGTTTGTTTGGAACCAGCGTCATCGTGTGGCGTCACACTAATGGTGTCCATTTACCGTTTACATTCGGCGAAATGATACTAAACTGGCTGAAAACAGAAATACTGTACGGCAAGTGCTCACTTTATCCCGATACACCATTTAAACGGGATTTGTTTAACAGATCATCTTTGGTTAATTTAACATTAAGATATTATTTAAAACTATAAATAAACTTACCTTAGGTTTATTCTGGAGAACGTAAGAAGCTACGATCGAATAACAAGCGCCTTTAACCGGGCCAACTGTTCAATCCCTTCCTATACTTCGTAAAAACGTCAACATAACGAACACGTGGATGAAGTTGCAGTTACATCATATGTTTAAAACAAATACTGCAATTAGGAATACCCAACGACCTAGAAATACGGGAATACCGAACACTCCTGCCGTTTTGCACGGGAAAGCCTGGCAACTACCAACAATAGCGCTCCTCGCGTGAGATGTTGATTACTAATGGCGGGAATTCAAAAATCAATGTATATCTAATGGCACGTACGAGATTGTTACAACTTAAAAAAAACATGATTTCTCTGATAGATCAGTAGAAATAAATACCAGATTTAATTTTGTAATATTGGTTGAGTATATACATAACAGTTTTTATTCAATATGTCTTTTAAAAATATTTAATAGACACAAAATATATTTGTCACCCTTGATGTGCATTGTACGTGTTCTGACCACTGCCATAAAAGAACAGGTCAGCTGGACACTCGCCTGGAAACTTGACCCCCATGTTGTTTGGCTGTAGTTCACCCAGTTTCCGAGAATATTTTGTTTTATTGGCGCTGATGAAAGGGCGGTCGGACTAAACTCCGCCCACTTGCTTTCCACTAAGATAAACAATTTATAAAACGTATTTTTTTTATCAATTTATGAAATACTTTCTTCGCTCACAAAT
>PNEQ01133852.1:0-26290 GCA_003012365.1 Medauroidea extradentata
CTAAACCAGTAGTACATACAACATCAACGCTATCTAGCAGACGACACTAGAACCAATACGACTGGTATAGCTACTAGCTCTTCTGGTGGAAAGACTCAGCACCAAAGTCTTAATAATCAACGACATCTAGGAGACGATCAGTAACTACTGGCAGCCCTATCTAGAGGACAACAATAAATCTAATTAAAAAAAAAAAAAAGATAGAAGGTGGAGCCAATGAGGGTAGCTAGGTATCAAGTCAACAGACATTAACCAAGATGGTGGGTAGACCGTACACAAATAATTACGAGACACATGCTGAACAGATCCCGGATCCCGCTCCTAGGCTCCTGCAATAGAAGGAACTATACTACACTACTCTTGCACTCTAGTTTGGCCACATAGAGATGGGAAATTTCGCGAAAAGATGTTTGCAGCGGTTTGTTTCAGTGCCTTACGTGCGCACCTGCATCTCGGCTTTGTGGTCAGTGATTGGATGCCGTAACACCCAGCGTCTTGAGGTTAAACCCGCAAATCACAGACGTGACGTGTGGCAGTTATCCGTGTACTGATTCGCACAGTCAAATGAGTAACGACTCTGCACAAAACACTCTGCCAATAGCCATAAAGTTGAGCTGCAGGTGTGCACGTAAGTGGGGCAAAAATCTTTCCACCAAAAATTCCTATCCCTAGTGATACAGAGGTGAAATGACGTGTCGTCTCATTTGATGCGGGTGAACTTCGCCGCTTATTGGCTGACCCAGTTTACTAATACAAGTCCCGTGTCTGTTTGGCTCCTGAGTGTTACGGCAGGTTTACTATTGGCCTGGCTTCCGGCTACAGCAGGGTAACCGCCTTACGCTGATTGTTGGTAGGTATTTCCGCCTTGTTTACGCCCAGAGAGTCATTTTGCTGGCGTGTGTGACTGAGTTTACAGTCGTACCAGTTATTTCACTTCTGTATTCCTAAATATTCTGTGGTTTCGTGAGCTGTGGATAGAGGCGATATGTTACTCCTCGAGCATGTTCATATGGCTGTTGTCGCTCTGCTGTTCCCAAGCTTCAAACGCGGAAATTTGAAACTGGTGCACACTCCTCTTAATTTCGTCAATGGTCGGGGGAATCCGTTCGTCCTCGACGATTGAGACAGACATCTCCCCACCCATTCCCGTATCCTGTTACAATTATTATAGGTTAGTTTCGGTTAGTTTTATTTAGTTTAGGTAAGTACTGTGCGTTGAATCGAAGGACGGTTTCATTACGTACGAAACAACAATAGAAATGAAGACATGTCGCGGTACCTTTACGCTTAATCGACGAGGATAAACGAATTCTCCCGAGTATTTCCGAGGCGAGAGAATGTTAACGCGACCCAGACGCTCGTGTAATTTGTCTGCTCGAGGCTGTTTATACTTGGGCCGTGTTTCTGTTCGGCTCCTGCATATTACAGCAGGTTTACTGTTTGCCTGGCTGTCGTTTAGCAAGGTAGTTGCCTTACGCTGATTGACGTTGAGGCGAGTTTTAAATGTTGCTGGCCAGCTTTTCTGGCGTGTGTGACTGAGTTTGCCACCCTATCGATTATTTCACTTCTGTATCCCTAAGTATTCTGGCGCTGAGCGAGGCATCTATACCGTACGTTGTTCTAAGCAGATTGAGCACTTCGGAAAACTTATAATAGAACAATACATTTTATTAATACCTCAGCTGTAAACTTACTGCATGAGCGAGACGGCGCAACAGTATAATGCTGGAATCAAAATAGCGCGACAGATTCGATACGAAGTGCGCGATCACTAGCTCGTCTGCCGCGCGACCTATACTAAAACATATTAAAATATAAATATTTCCTTGCCACTACACTCAACCATTGTACGACAGCCATAGTTGTTTACATTATTTCGGTTTTTTCCGTTTATTTGAAGTTTCTTTTAAATATTCACTGGAATTCCCAAATGTGGAAATAAAGTCACAGTTAAACGTTTGCTTAAGGCCTTGTTACGTAGTTTTGCAGTGATTTCGAAAATATTTTTTTATTGCTACCTAATACTCATATCAAAATTTCGCTGCACAGTTTTGACACTTATATGTTATAATTTGTAGCTGATTTTTTTGTAGAATTGTACTGAACGGTTTTTTAGTTCATTACACAAAGTACCACGTTTTTCGTCGTGAAAATAAGCAAAAATGAAGGAAATTATTTTTTTGCTGGCGAATGGTACATTATTTAAAAAAAAACGCGTCCAGAGTATTGTTCATCGTGTGATTGCACATTGACTCAAATTTTTTCAAAACTTTTGGTTAAAAAATATTTGAGTTGTTGGCACCAGTCTGAAAAAAACTCGGGAACAAGCCCTTAAAAGTGTTATGATATGCTTCTAAAAACACGCAAAAATCTCTCGAAAAATTAATCCAATTCTCTACAATCTCATAATTTACCAACATTTTGAATGGGAATTAAATTTTGTATTTCAGCTTTGCTGCGTCTGCGACGAGAATAAAATCTATGGACTCTTTATTCGAAATTCTCGTCAGGTCCAACATTTTTGTCATGCTGACGTCACAGAAACTTACTGGCACACTTATTTTGTGATTCGCGTCTCGGCATTCGCATCGCGTTGGTCGCGCTATCACGATTCTAACGTGACACGTCGGAATCGCATTTGGGAAGACCCCGGTTTGATTACCCTCCGGCCATCCTGATTTCGGATTTCCATTGTTTCCCGAAAACACTCCGGGCGAATTCCGAAATGGTTCCTTAAAAACGCAACAGCTAATTCCTCTCCCAGATCCTGTTCTTGTGTCAAGTTGTCGGTCAGCCGTCTCTAATGAAATCATTTGTCGACGAGATGTGAGGTCCACTTAGTTTAACTTAATTTTATGAAATCTGCGTATGTTCACATAAACAAGATGCTGAAAAATACATATTATCGTTAAAGGAGAAACTGATTAGAACTTGAAGATTACCCTTATACCACAATTAGAATGTACTACAGATGAAGGCATTTGTTTCGCTTTTATTTACCCATGAGTTTGAACTCATTTATTAAATCTCCACAATTTTTTAAACTGCTTGTTTACATTTGCTGCTGCTGTACTGATATTTTTGACAAGCTTAGTGTTTGAGCAACGTAGTTTAGAGTACCAAGTAGGTTTGGTGAATAGCATTACGCATGCTAACTTTTATAATAACATTGAGTGTATCACCCAGAAATTCCCACGAAAGCCTACAAAATATTTGTGGTTTTACTAATTATCTTAAAACAGAATGATAGCTCTTTTCCACAGTGAGTTAATTCTGGTGGAAGCGTTCTTGATATTCGTGTGTGGGAAACCTGATTAACGTTGGCATTAGACTGGCGTTTTTCTCGGAGCAGTCCCGTTTTTTCCACCTTTACATTCTACCGCTGCTCCATATGCAACTCACATCATGCCAACGCTCTTGAACTTGAAGTTGAACGTTGACTACTATCTCACCAAACGTTTGAAGAAAAACTAGCAAATTAAAAAAATAATCACATATATCTTGGGTTGTAGCTCAGTTTCGTGGTGAGAGCTGAGGAGCTTGGATTCAAGACTTCTAAAAAGGCTAAATCCATAATTATACGCTATTGTTATCATCGTTACAAAGTCAATAAAATCACTGTCTTACACTCAAACGAACTGAAAAAAATTATCAACTTATTTGTGTTCAGGTTGGAAAGGTATACACATTGGCTATCATCAGGGGAGCAATGTATAAAACTCGCACACACACGGTTGTGATAAAAAATTGGACATAGCTCAGCGCTTTTTTGGAGTCCGTACTCCGATGAGGCATAAGCCATACTGACTAATTGATAAGCTAGCAGAGATATGAAGTCACGCCAAATATAAGGTTATCTGACAGTTCATTATTTAAAACATAAATTATGATTATGAATTTGGTAAGAATTAAGGAAAAATATACCTTTGCATTTAGTTAAATATACCGCTTTTTCTTACATTTGCTCATGAATAACGTACGCCTTCATAATATACAGTGCACTGTATATATATATATATATATATATATATATATATATATATATATACATATATTTATTTATATTATTAAAATAATACATAACATTTAATAATTTATGAAATTAAATTAGATATTAATAAAATGAATTATCGAAATTATATAGAAAATACAAGACGAACTGATCCAGGCCAAAAACATGAATTATTTTAATAAGTTAACAGGTAGACAAAGAAGCAAAAGTTTTAAACTGGTAATTTAAGAATGCAACATAATTTTCATGTTATGACAGTTTAATAATAAATATTCAATTTATTTGGTACAGTGTTAAGAAACCGCTGCTTATCTTATGTTGTGCACCCAGTTTTATCTAAACGCTTTTTTCAACATTTTTTATACGGACAGCGATAACCTTTAATAATTTACAACCAGAATTGTATATTATGCAAGATGTCGAGAATTTTGTTTAATACATATTAAGTAAATAAATAATAAAAATATCTGAAAATGATAACTTCGGTTGGAAAAAGGATGACAGAACTATTAACAACAACAACAACAACAACAACAAAACCTATTAAAATACAAGATTTTCTTCAAAGTGTAGATAGTTCCCGTAGATGGTGCTGTTTCTGGACAAATGTTCACAAACAAGAACAGTTTTTTTTGCATCTCTGCCATCCAGACCAACGAAAATTTCATGTACGCGGACGTTTCTAGAATTATTTTTCATATGGATTGTATCTCGATAACACTGAACAATGTTCATTAAATTATAGTCTTATTCCATGCGGAAAAATTAATTTAAGACTCGAATTTCAAGAGCGGAAACGTAATGATTATGAACTATTCGTAACTGTATTGACAGGTAGGCCTACTAATTCATATGGGTAAACTCAGGTCGTGATATTCCAAATGGCTGGTCTCTTGAAGAACTGTGGATTTTTGTAGTACACGTTTCTTCCTCAGCTTCTCTAATCCTGCCCAGCACAAATCTTTTTAATGAATTTAGTCTCGCGGTACCGTAGCTGTGAGCAGCATGTGCCTGCATTATAATCATGGGATTATCCAACACATTTTCTGAATTAAAATGCCAGGATTAATAAAATTAAGCTTATCTGGAGAATTGTGGAGATTACACACCGAAGAGTACTTCGTAGCACAAAATAAACTTCAATTGAGTAAGAAAAATCTTTCTTTATTCCTAATTTATGCAACGTTACGTTCCTTAGTGTTTAAAAACCCGAGCATTGTTTTATGTAAATGTCTTGAAAGAGGGCTTTCTTCAGTTAGATACTTAAGTACGAAGAGGAGAAAAACTATCTGGTAGTTATATCATGTAATATTAACTTTAATTTGTTTTTACTTCTATGGATTGGTAAAATTTAACCCATAATTTTAGAACTGTGATATATATATATATATATATATATATATATATATATATATATATATATATATATATATATATATATATATATATATTGCGTTAGTTATTTTGTATACATTTATGCTTTGAAACACACGAAACCAACGCTTCAAGACAGATTGCAGTGTTATACATTACGTGTCTTGTCATTGTTACATATTTAAAGCTTTGCTTAACTTATGTAGGTCTCCCCTCGTAATGTAACAGTAAATTAACTGCAGCTTTAACTCTGCAGTAGTTTCTAAACAATTTCGTAATGATCCAAAGTATTTTATTTGAGCGATACTTAAAACTATTAGAACATATTTGCAATGATTGCAATAAATCATTGGAAGCGGGGAAACTTGTTGAATTATATTTCTACATAATAACACATCTGGGGATATCGTAATGGTGCAAGTTTGCCCACGTCCTTGTGCATTGTATATACGTACAGTACATGTTTACAACCAGTCATACATTCTAGAAAATTATGATACCGGTATAAATGTTTTCTCTTTAAGAATGTCTGTAACAGTTTTAAACAATTATATTTTTAACCGGGCAATGGTTTACAGGAAACTAGCTAGCAGAAACATCAGAAATTTTAGCGCGTCGTTGCCTGCTCGTAAAAAACAGGAGGTAAAGTTAAATAGAATTTAATCAGCTAGTGAAGACAGGTTTCAATTTAAATACATTGTTTCATTTAAGTGAAACCTTTGCTGAAATTAATTTTTAACGGTATAAAATTATATTTTTGCTTCGATACTTAACTCGGAATAAAATCGTTATGCGAGCATGCGTTAATATGCAGCACTACGTTGTTATATAGGATGAGCGAGGATGGAGTGAGTTAATTTGGAGTGACGATAGTGAAATAATAATTGAGTCTAAAGTGTGTTTTCAACTAGTCAGGTAAGTTAATTATAGAGGCAAAGTGTGGATGTGTTCCAAGGAAAGCGGTGCTCAGAAATATTTATACACAACTCTTCACGTTTCTGTGGAACCGCACGTTGGACTCTCATTCGGGAGAACTCGGGGTCGATCCCCGGCTCCGACCAACCTAATTTCGGTTTTCCATGATTTACCGAAATTGCTCCAGGCGAGATGGTTCCTTGACAAAGGCCATCTGACTCCTCTCCCAGCTACTGTCACTATGCCAAGTTGTGTGTCACCGTATATAATCTCCTCGCTGTCAACGAGATATAAGCCCACTTACTATTGTGTGAACCTGTTGCACTGATAACAGTGTCATACATTCAGAGGTGTTCAATGAGCGAGGCATTAATTATACTACTTGGTTCATTGCAATACGTTCTAAATGTTGTATCTGGTAGCATGTCAGTGTTACGTAACAAGAGTATTGTCGAATATACTGAGTCCCTGGCGGTATGAGATTTTCGTTCGTAAAGATATAAACAATGTAACGAGGCTGAAACCATGTCGACGCACGTACTAGCCGAAGTAACGTCGTAAGATGGGATGAGTTTGCTACTGTTTAACTGTGGCGTATTAGACGTTCACGACGAAAAATGCATACAAGCCAGCGACTCAGAGCTGGCGCGCGGACAGTAAAACCTCTCGATATTAAGAAACGGCACTCTGATGAGGTTGAGAACAATTGAAGGCCAAATGCAGTAATTCCTCCGTTTTTACGAGTGTCATTTTCTTCAAAAATCCCGCGAATTACGAAATCGCGAATACCGAGACCATAAAAACGGAAACAACGATGTTAGGTTCCCGTTTGAAATAATGATTTTTACATAATAGGCCCTATAGTCAAACATTATCAAGTAAATAAATTACAATAATTCGTTAAATTATTTAAAATAGTACACAAATATGAGTATATAGCACAATAAGAACTCATGATTACATCATTATCACATGAAAAAAATGTATTTACGAGCTCTTATTAAACTTAAAGGCTACAACACGTAAATACGTAAATACGTAAATACAAAAAAGAGAGGTAAACTGGGAAACACGTCAATTTCACTCACGAAAATGGAATAAATGGATACAATTATTCCCATGTAAATGAGTAAATTCACAAATATCGAGTTTGTGGTTTATTTTAGTTTATTTACAGAAATAACATTTTACGGTCGATTTCAGGGTAGTATAAGCCTATTCCCACCATTTTAACTTCACGTTCAATAAAAAAACACATTTTTGACCAACTTTTTCATAAGCTATCGTCACACACACAAAAAAAAAATACCTTCTGTTATGGTTCGTCTTTATATATTTATTATCCACGTCCGAATTCAGCTATGGGCTGTTTTACAATTGGTGCGTATTTTTAATTACAAACAACATAATAATAGTGAATTAAATTACATTATATTAACACAGTGAGTGCAATTACAAGAATGCAATGAATATGAAGGTAATACAAGCTCAGTTATACAGCACGTATGCCTAAAAGTTTTGTTACTTGAAAATTAATTATTAATTTTACTCAGTTTTACATAATCGCGCAGATTTTTTTTGTATTTCAATTATGTGTGATAACTGTTAATTCATATATGTTATACATTTATATACATGTTAGTTTAGTAAAAATTATGACAGTTTATTTAACAGCGGGAGTGACTGTTTGTCGTGCGGCCTAAGTTCTTTAATAAAACACTGAATGTTTCGAAAATAAAACGATTTACGAGAGATGAAGTTTGGACGTCGTAGGCAGTGCCACGGAGACAACGCCAGCTGAAACATCATCCGAAGAACATCCGAAAAGACGTTCTGTCCTGTTACCCACGGAATCAATTCTACCCTAGCGAAACCTTTCCCCGAGGCAGAGATAAAAAAAAAGGGTTCAGCGCGTAATGCGAACGGTCGCAGGGTAAGTTCCCCAACTGCAGGGGATAAAAAAATACTCGATAGGGAGGCTGTGAGTGAGCAGAGAAAATGGAGACAGGGTTCAAACCGATCGACGGAATCGAGTTACAACGGACTGCGAAGGAGGAAGTTTGGAAATGTACCGTGAGAAACACGCAGTGGCGTGAATTCCCCGGCGATACAGGATGAGGACAAAGTACGAACACTTAAATCCCTGCAATGTGTTTTATTACTACACTGTTAGAAAAAATTTCCGTGAAATTACAGAAAAGTACAGGCAAAAAATTATCCAGAAATCTTCGTAAAATAACAGACACTCAGTTTTTCTTGATAACGGAATCCTCTGTAAAATTACGGACAAACTATTTCTGCAAAAAAAATTGAATCTCTTAAAATTACTTCCACTCCATTTTCCAGAAATTTGACATACTGTTATTTCTGTGTTTTCCCGAGATCTCAATATACCATTTAGTAACCTTAAAAATTATTATAATTTGCTGGGATTCGAACCAATGACCTTACGATTTTCAGGCAAACGCTCTAACCATTACACCACAGTTACAAAGTAGTCGCCAAACGAGTTTTACACAGTTATAAGAGATTAACTTTATAACAGAAAACTTTGTTTTGACATCCTGAGTCTACAGAATATAATTACTATCATTATGAGACAAAGATTTTATTGTATAGAAATAAATAACTTTGAAGGTGCATACCCGCTCGGCATCTCTTCTTTTCGCGGCAAAGTATGGACAACCAGGAAATAGCACTTAGCTTCAATTATATTGGCTTGACTTGTCTTCTTTTCGTTTCGCACCAGTGCGCAAGCACATTAACTCTACTAGTCATAGTAAACATTAATACCACATATTTTTTTTTTAAAGGAACACAGTAAAATACGCTTTAAAGCCGTAGAAACTTATTTCCATGAATTTATGAAAAGTTACGGTCAAACATCCGTAAACTTACAATACGGACAAACTTCTGTAAACAAAAAATTATGGAAGCCACTTCTGTAAAATTACAGTACTTTTCTATAAATATTTCCGTGAATTTACAGAAACTTTTCACAGCGGCATTGCCAGCGTGAAACAATGTAAACAAGAACTATGTTTCAATTATTGGTTAATAGTTAAACTTTATGTTTACCACGGGAAAGAAAATATTTTGTGACCGTTACAAAATATTTGCTGGTGTTTACCCTGCAAAATTAATTTTGTGGTCACCATACAAAAATTTTGTTGATACCACTAAAATATTGTAGCTACTACAAAATAATTTTGAAGGAAAATAAATCTTCCTACAAAATTTTTCTTTCAGCGTACTTTTATCGATCTCATAGAAAGATTTTTCAAACATTTTTTAGAATTTTTAAAATTTTTATTTTCAGTTTCAGCATTTTTTAAAAATACAAACAATTTTTATTCCTTATTTTTATGACCATGGCATTGTAGCCTGCAATGTATTTATCCACTGTGATTTTCTGAGTTTGGTATATCAGTTGGTTTTAGTGTAGTCGTTAAAACTGTGACATGCAAAATAAGACTTTAACAAGCCATTACGCGAAAACTACGAGAGATAAAAAATTTTATAAGAGCCAAATTTAGTCACATTTTGTGTCTAAAATAAGAAAAAAAAAATATCTGGTACAAATAGAAAATAAAAAAATGGTGATGAAAATTGCGGTAGACCGCGCCTTAATGAGATATTTTTGACATTTATTGGGATTATTTTAGCAAGCTGTTCCAAATGCACGAGGGAAAACCTTTTCCTGTTTCTTACCACGCGTATTATTGCTGAATTGCACATCTTATATATGGCACGACCTACCAATCGGGCAACGGTCAACTGCCGTATTGAAAATTTGTATTTCAAGAAAGTTTAAACAATTTTTTTTGTGAAATGACTACCACTTCGCTTAGCGAAATATTTTTTTAATGAACATAGTACAACTGGAGTAAAGTTGTAGTTCACAGACACGGCAACATGTTTTGCACGATTTAAACTGTAAATCTACGCGTAAACCACATCGCAATAAATAGAGACACTGGAAAATCGCGGGAATAGTCGACAGTTTGCTAGGCTCCAACGCAATGTACGTAACACTGAATGTTTTGTGTCAACATTGGTTATCGTTTATTTGTAGCATTTTTTCTCATTACAAGAGGCCCAGTCAGAACTGTACAGCTTGGACACACAGCGTGTGTGATTTGTCCCAAAACTGTTCACACGTGTCACGGTTAATATAATACAGTTTACTGGAGACTATTTTAAACATTTTCGCGATTTTCCAGTGTCTCTAGCAATAAAATATAATATGTTAAGGTGTTCGTAAATATTTTTTATACGTATGTGATCATGTATGTACGTCAGAGATGGTAAAATTGTTAAAGCTTTCGGTTTAAAAATATGCTTAAATCGTTTACTTGATACGATAGTACACCTACGCAAATACCTCCAGTAAATTTATAAGTGTTTTCCCGTTTAAAAACTGCACTGTGAAAGAAGCAATTTTTACGTTTTAATCAGTGTATTTATACATAGACAGTGCGGTTATATAACATAAAATTACGCGCGATATTACAAAATGTCACTGTATTTCTACACGTACCTTCAAGAATGCTTCTTTACATCAACTGTAGTAAATTTGTGTATACATTTATTTTTTTAATCAAAGATCTGTAAATATTTTGGATCAGCAGGAACAATTGTGTATAACTACACTTACTGTCATTGTATTCCTGCATTGTATTCCTTAATTACACGTACAACACTGTAAAACTACCTGCTATTTGTACGTGTACATTGATACATTTTTTTAGAGGGTGTATATGTGTTTATAGGTCTTCAGGAATGCGTTTCGGAACCCGTGTTTACATTACATTTCCTTCTTGTTTTTGTCCACACTGCAACCTCTACAAATATGGAATACTTTTTTTTAACATCCCGTATATGTATCAACAGCGCCCATATCAACAATATGTATTGGACGTACATATTTCAATAACGATCCGATAACAAAAGTTGTCGGTACGCCATATAAGCTCTGTTGTGTCGCGACAAGTTAAATTAAGACAAAACGGTAGTTAGGTAAATGCTAAATTATTACTTAAGAACGTACACGCCAACCTTCTTTAAAGTGAAGAACACTGTTTAAAAATTGTTCTCAATATCTAAAATATTATTAAGTGCGTCAGTTATCATGATATTTTTGGCGTATAACCGCTGAAAAAAATGCATCAAAATACTGTTAAGGACGTAATATAAAAAGTTTGTCCTTACATTGCATGAAGCCGGACTAACGTCTACTTTAGAACGAAAAGTTGTGCTTGAGGGAGATTGCACGTCGTGGTAAACCCTTTAACTGGTATTTTTTTTTGCAGAAAACTTTCCTTGAAAAACTTGTCGAGGTTCCCTTCGAAGTAGGGGAATTTAAAAGGCTTTATCAAAAGCGGCCCACCACTCCAACTCTAAGGCTTCTGCCTGCTCGAAGCTACTTTGAGCATCCCAGTTCTCTGAACAGGAGAGTCCTTAGGTCGACACTTGCTTACTCACTACTTGCCTTACCGCCTCTATGCGCAAGACATCAAACGGCGTAGAGTATTTCTAATGATGGCAACTCCCCTGGACTTGACTGTATTATTTTAGGGATGTTTCAGATTTATCCTGCATTCACCGATAAAAATATTTTAAATGGAGTTTATGCAATTTTTTTCCTTTTATGTTTTAAAGTAAGGCAACCAACTACTTTTTATTTACATCGCTACATTATAACTTACGACAATATTTTAAAACATTTGTTGGAAAATGAATGCGAAAATTTTTATCACCTACAGAATGTAAGATTATAAGAAGAAAATAAGAATGTATAGGTTCACGGACGTGCACAATTGCCTAGAGATGATGGTTTATCGCGGGAAAATTTGACTGCTGGGTTTCAACATACATTCAGCTTACCAGAAGATTACTGGCTTTCGCTTGTACGTTGAACTGTCACCCTATTTGACTGAGCCAATAAGAATCCTACTATTGTAATATTTGATTATTGTTATTGGTCTGCTCACACCTAAGTTGTGTCAGACGTATATAGGACGTTCGGGATAAACTGAGCACTAAAGATTTACCTTTGGAACAAAATCAGTAGCCGTTACTGCATAAGAATTTTACATTAATAATAGTTATCTTACTTGTTGTACGGTTGGCAGCGGATTGCCGAATGTAGTTCCGTGAAGTTTGAGTTTTAAATCCAACAATACCGAGATAAAATCAACTGTATTCGACATATTTTTGTTTTATATAAGTAATAAATTTTTTTCTATCAAACTATATATGTTCCTACCGACTGTAAAATTTATTTTAGACGCGCAAACATCAAGTGGTGTGTCCAGACAGGTTAGACGTATCCATCGTTTGTCGTTACGCGCGGAAAGACACGAATTGGCTGAAAAAATATATTTTTCAGGGCTTTCCCGAGTGCTCACTTCATCCCGAACCGCCTATATCACCCAATCATACATGTTGCACGAAACTACAGTGTTTTCAAGGGTATATTGGTCCAAAAACATTTCGCGATATACCATAACCTCTAACTATAGCTTATGATTTGTTGATAATGTTTGTAAAACGATGATCATGTAAGCTAAGAAGACAATAGGACGCTTATGTGTCCTTTTCTCTATGTGCTTTGCAAGATTATTGTTTTACATGTTTCATGAACAAATCATAAGCTATGGTGGCTGTCCATGTACCCGTACATTGCAAATAACTCCCATTGCAACAAACACATAAGAAGAAAATTATTAAATAACAGCGGAAACGAATTTTTAAAGGCGATTCCCCAGGGCACGGAAACTTAAAAATAAAATTGTCGGGAAGTTTTCCAATACATTAAAATTTTTGTTCCTTTAAAATCCCGGCATACTTACTTGAAACAAGCGTCATAGACCTTTAAAAACAGTTTGGATAGTTTTTTCAGTCTGATTTATCTGGGAAAATATCAACCCAATTAGTAAAACACAAATATATCAGTTTTGGTTTTACGCCACGGTCACACGAGTGGTCTTAAAAACATGTTTACTTAAACACATTTGGCAGCCATGCATAGTCGCTTTTAAAACTTAAGCCGAGAAAAAAAACGACTTTTTAACCTCAACAAACTTAGAACTTGAAATGTACTATATTTCATTTACCATCACACACTCAACATTCGCAAAATTCTAACTGTCCTATTGCAACTAGTACAATTTTCGTGGGCGTGTATAACGAATGTAAACGCTCCAAACATGAGATTGATTTGACTAAACGAGTGCAAAATGTCAAACGCAAAAGGCAGCTATGTTTGTTACACAGCTCGATACTAGACGGAGCCGATAGAAGAGCAGCAGATAACATTTGTCATTCGAAACTACAAATGAAACTAGTTTACTTAAACGAGAAGAGTCTACGATCGTAAGTTGTTCGAAACTACTGTAACCACTCCATAAAAATGAACATATTTAGTTGGACTAGTTCTGCATCTAGTGTGACTGGGGTCTTCATTAATGTCACATGTTTCAGCTTACCAAGGCTGCAGCTACGGAGTAAATGAGAGATCGACGTGGAAGACATTGCTTCTACACTGATCAATATTAAATTATAACTAATTTCAACAAAATAATTTCATGTACATTTTTTTAAGAATCCTTTCCATTTGAGAAATAATATTTTTAATGTAATGCAAAAATTCACGCTACACAAAAATTGACAGCGAAAGAAAAATTTTGAAAGTCCCATTCTGTCGGAGTTACTAAAAGGTATTTATTGAAGAATATTTTTGTTTGAAATATATACTTAAAAATTTGATTTATTTTTAACAAATATTTTTAAACATTGGTTCCTAGGGACCTACAAAACTCTCGTTATTATATGGCGACAGATTACAATTCACTGCCTTCTACATATAAAAACACAACATTAATCTGTTCTGGCGTTGAGCCTCTGTGTAATTTATCTTACGTGTGTGGCTGCTTCACAGAAGATTGGATGCTCTAACATGGAACTTTTTATTATTTGCCAGAAGCATTCTCCGAGCCAGGCTGCGGCATTGTCGGGTAACGGAAGATGCAAAACGCGCCTACAACAATTTGGAGTCTAGTATGTTGCCAGTAAATAACGTGAATTTTGCATGTCTGTATATTATGATTCCCCGGTAAAAATGTTGTGTCGGAAGGCTTAGTAGGACGGCATCTTTAGAGGGTGTTGTACATAAATAGGGCCACAAGCATTTCACGAAAATAATTATTCCATATTTTGTTTCAGTTCCTTCCGTGCATAAATGCAGTTGTGCCTCATAGTCATAGATTGGGCGTTTCAACTGTCGAATGTCTCGGGGTTCTACACGCAAGTCACACACGTGTGGTGTTGCGGTAACCTTATCGTGACTGGAACAGTCAAATGAGAGACGTCACTTCACAAAGACACATCGCTAGAGCCACGATTTTATGGCGAAAAGATTTTTGCAACATTCTGTTTCGATGCGTCATGTGCACACTTGCAGCTCTGCTACATCGTCTGTGATTGGATGATTTTACTCTCACTTGCCTTGGCAAATTATAGACGTACGGAGTCACAATAATCTTATTCTGATTGGTGCAGTCAAATGAGAAACGCGTATGAACAAAGACACGCTGCCAATAACCTTGAAACAGAACTGCCGATGTGCACGTAAGTCACTGAAACTAAGTGGGGCAAAAATCTTTTCGCGACAAAATCGTGGCCCTACACATCGCTAATAACTAGAGCCACGATTTTATAGCGAAAAGATTTTTACAACATTTGGTTTCGATGCGTCATGTGCACACCTGCAGCTCTGCTATGTCGTCTGTGATTGGATGATTTTACTCTCACTGGCCTTGGCAAATTATAGACGTACAGACTCACAATAATCGTATTCTGATTGGTGCAGTAAAATGAGAAACGTGTCTGAACATAGACACGCTGCCAATAACCTTGAAACAGAACTGCCGATGTGCACGTGAGTCACTGAAACAAAGTGGGGCAAAAATCTTTTCGCGACAAAATCGTGGCCCTACTAATAACTAGGGCCCGGTAGTTTTCGCGAAAATATGTTTGCCCCACTTTGTTTCAGTGTCTTACGTTTACACCTGCAGCTCAACTTCCTGATTATTGGCAGAGTGTTTTTGTGCAGAGTCGTTATTCATTTGACTGTGCCAATCAGTACATGGATAACTGTGACACAACACGTCTGTGATTTGCGAGTTTAACTTCCAGACGTTGTATGTTACGGCATCCAATCACTGACCACAAAGCAGAGATGCAGGTGCGCACGTAAGGTATTGAAACAAAGTGCTGCAAGAATATTTTCGCGACAACTACCGGGCCCTACTAATAACAGTGAAATAGCGCTGCAGATGTGCACGTACACTGTAAATATGTTTTTAAACTTTTACAAAGAAAACCTTTGGAAACCCAGTTGCCAAAGAAATTCACTGTAAAACTACAATGGCTGTCCTTGTAATAAAATGCAAAGTATGTGTTTGTAAAATTACGAGGCATGGCCTTGTAGTAGTACTTTCAACAAGGAAATAATAAATTGAAATACTTATTTAATTTAATAAATAGCACTGAATTTATTTATTAAATAACTTTATAATAAAGAATGCTTACATGAAATTATTTTGAAAAATAAAAAAAGTAGAAAAGCTAAGTTTCAAACCCATATCCCGGCACTTTCTTTCTACGCATTTTACCCCTAGATGACTGTGACTTCTCTGCTGCTTGGTATTTATTTATTTGTATACATTCAATGCACAGTTCAGTAATAATTCTTTCTTTTAAAGCACGCAATTAACATAAACATTCACTTTATTTCAGAAAAATTATTTCCAGAGTTTGAGATCTTAGCATAAGTATTTTCCGGCGAACCTATGATTTTGGCAGACCACACACATTTTTAAAGATTTTTGGCAAACAAAATCCCATTAACATTGTAATCAAATAATTTTACAAGGAAAATTTTTCAACATTTACAGAAGTTTGTACAACTACAAAGAAGTAGCTTGTCATAGTTTACAACAAAATCTACAGAGCAGGAACTGTCGCTATATATTTAGAAATAATTCATTTGTAGTATAACAAAGTTTACCTTTGTAACTAGGCTATATAAACTAATGACTTCACACAGGAAATCTTTGTAAATTTTACAAAATTTTTTTAGAGTGTAGGCACTGAAACAAACTGCGGCAAAATTCTTTTCGTGAAAACTCCATGTCCATGAGTAAATGCAGAAGATTTTTTTCTTTTTTAATTTTCAGGAAATTGAAATTCAACATGTAAAAGAAGTCTCTACTAGAATTTTTTTTTTTTTTTTTTAACTTTGTGAGTAAACATGTTGCCATTGTGAAGAGTAAAACGTTTTCCTTGCAATACCGAACGATTTTTCTTTGAGGATGTTTAGCTAGCGGTGAAGAAATATTGCTTTACTACAAAGAAACACACGGAAAACTTATGTTTGCTGTTACTGCGTTTTTCTTTAAAAAGTTTCCGTTGTTAAAAAAATTAATTTCTTTGTACCAAAAGTAATATAATTTTTTAACCAAAGTTTATGTCGAAAATATTACATTTCACCATGAACTAAACTATCGTAATAGCAACAACATTTTAGTTACCATTGCTGGAACTTTTACATTGTAGTTATTTTGCAGTCGCTCAAATTTAAACAACAGTTTTGTTTGCAACAACAAATCTCTAGTTCTGGCAAAGAAAGTGTTTTTAGGAGTCTAATGAGGTTCTTAGAGAACCTCTCGTGCAGTAATAATTTTGTAAATTTAATTCCTGAGAGACACATCACTTCTAAAATTAATATAGAAAATCAAAGAAGAGCATATGTTTTCTAGAACTGCTCTTCTTTGATTTTCTATATTAATTTTAGAAGTCCTTTGGACTTAACAAAACATTTTCGACGTTACCTAACGTAACACGCCGTAAACGCCGTAAATATTTTTTGCACGCTTATGAATAAAACCAAAACTGTATGTACAATACATAAAAATGTGTTTGACCATTTCAAGCCCAGCAAAATAATACTTGGAGTTAAAAGAGAACGTAAAAGTGATGTATGGACATGAAAAAAATAAATGTTTACTTTTTCGTACTACATGCACAAGTGCAGTCATGCCTCTGTTATAACTAGGGCACAGAATATTTAGGAATACAGAAGTGAAATAGTCGGCAGGAAGGCGAACTCAGTCACACACGCCAGCAAAATGGCTTCCCTGGCCAGCAACATGGCGGAAACACCTACTGCCAATCAGCGTGAGGCAGCTGCTCTGCTAGTCGGCAGCCAGGCGAATAGGAAACCTGTAGTAACATGCAGGAGCCAAACAGACACGGGGCTGGAGTCTACAGCCTCGGGCAGCCAATAAGCGGCCAAGTTCGCCTATATAAAACGAGCCGCCACGTCATTTCACGTCTGTATTACTACTTATAACGTGTTGGTTTTCTTTGTGTGAGTATACCACGGCTTAGGTGGATTACAGTCCTGTTGATAGTGTTAATGAATTCCAGGAACAGATTGTAGATGGTTGTTAATACATTCGAAACAGGCCTGGGATTGAACGTCTTTTCAAAATGTCACACTGTTCGAATGGTTTTCTGACAAACTATTGCAATCATGTTCCAGACAGCCAAAGCAATGTCAAAGTAGTATTGTGAGAAACTTTTTTAAAAAACTAAAACTTAATTTTCAAAAATGAATAAATGAAGTTATGACTATTAGAATTTTTATGTAATTTGTCGTAAATTTTTTTTTTAAATTTCTCTATAGTTTCACAAATACTTGTATGTCTAAAATGATTGTTTATAACACCCAGTGGGCAGGAAAAACGTTTAATGGAAATTAATTACGTGATTTGCTTGTTCAGTACAAGCTCTGCTGGGTAAATTGAGCAATTCTGAAACCAATCTCTGAAAAATGTTACTAACCATTACTGCATATACTGCAACATTCACCGTGATTGTCTCCCTCCTTGTACAGTTGGCAACTATTTGTCGAACGTCGTCCGTGTACTTTCCTGTGTAAATAGTTACAACCATACATAAATAAAATGAAATGAAATCGATATCTACGCATTTTATACATTTTAAAACTCTTATTTATGAACTTATTTAGATACGTACTGAGTTATTAATTTTATTCAAAACGTGCACAAAGTGACACGAGATGGTTGTTAGAAATTAATCGTCGTCTGCACACTGCTTTGGCTACGCACTGAGCTACAAATTAAATGTCCACCGAGAGATCTCGTGAAGCTAGTTTCTCGTCAGTGCATTGTTCGCACAGAACATGTATATTTTGCAATCCACGTGATTTATAATCGTACACACAAAAGTATTACGCAAGACTGTGTATGAATTTCATTGCCCAAATTATTTAAAGAAATTGAATTGTCCTGTTTTGCTATTGCCAGTCATTGTACTTGGATTTATATTTATCTACGAAACTGCATTTTCTTTCGTTTTACATATGAAATAATTAATGTTGTACGTTAATGGCACAACATATTAAGCTCTACCAACAACTGTACAGTACTTCAGTAATATGAGTGATTGTGTTGTGTTTTCGTTACTGGTGCACTGTTAAAAATTTCCGTAAATTCACGGAAATATTTACAGAAAAGTACTGTAATTTTACGGAAGTGTCTTCCGTAATATTATGTTTACGAAAATATGTCCGTATTGCCAGTTTAAGGATGTTTGACCGTAAATTTCCATAAATTCACGAAAATATGTTTCTACAATTTTAAAGCGTATTTTACTGTGTTTCTTAAAAGAAGTGGTATTAATAATCACTATGAATCCTGGATTTCAAATACAAAAGTTGCCTCTTATAAAGTTGATAGCTTACCACTGCATGGAACTCATTTACTCATAATTTGTCACTGTGGTTCAATGGTTAGAACTTCTGCCTGGCAATCATAAGGTCGTGGGTTCGAATCCCAGCAACTTCGAAACATTTTTCAGGTTACTAAATAGTGCGTCAGAATCTCGATAACGCATAGTTAATAAGAAAAAGTAGTATTTATGGCAAATGGAGTGCTTGTAGATTACAGAAATTTAAATTTTTTTGCAGAAAACGGATTGTCCGTTTTTTTACGGAGGGTTCCGTTATCAAGAAAAACTGAGTGTCCGTTACTTTACAAAGATTTCTGGATAATTTTTTGCCAGTACTTTTCCATAATTTCACGGAAATTTTTCTAACAGTGTGGTTTTGTGTTTTAAATTCGAATATAATGAGAATTAAAGTGCAAGTTTTTATTTACGTGCTTAGGAACAGCAATATTACGTGTCATAGATATTGTTATCATGTGAAAATAAAGCCAGTAATGCACTGTGGGTGACTTATAGAACAAAGAACAAGCACAATTAAAACTTCTTATTGTATTTAAAATTCAAAGTATCTCAATGTAAGGAGTTACTAACATGTATTTATAGTTTCTAGAATTGTTCTGTAGGGTCAGTGAAGTTTGGTGAAAAGAAATTTGCACAATCTTGTTCCAGTGGCTTACGTACACTTTGTACGCTTCAAATAAAATTGGTCAAATAATTTTGGATGGTAATCACGTCACAAAAACGTCACAATCGCGGCCATATTTGTTGGTAGAAGTTCGACGACTTTGGTTTACATCCAATATTTGCGAACTGGACGGGTCCAATATTTTTGGATGTTGGATGGCTCAGTCAATCACAAATACTTCCTTTGATTCGTGCACCATATTGAGTTGGACCGAAAGTATTATTGTAGAGAAGGACAAAGCAGTCCATGCAATTTGAATTTTATTAATCGATGAGGTGTTTGCGCTGTTTATTTTAAAATATCATAGTTATATTTGAAATGTAAGCCTACTGAGGCCTTGCATTTGAGATTAAACTAAATAAATCTTCAAATAAACAATATATGAAATCACTATTCGAAATATTGCAGAAAAATTACACGTATTGTCCTTTCTTGAAATTTTCCTGCTAATTAATATCATTTTGTACCATATACATACTGAGTGCTCTTAAATGGAAATAATGTTTACCAAACTATTACACTTATCCTAAAACATTACTAAACATATAGGTTACGAGCTGAAACAAAATTTTACAATGCGACATGTCTTCAAACATATTTGATAGTAACCGACAAAGTTCATTTGAAAGAAAATTTTTGACTATATTTCGTCAAATATTCGTATTCCATCTGTACTGTAAAATATAGTTTGACAATGTGACAGGGCCTTAACTACAGTGTGTTTCTCCAGAGGCGTCACTAATTTGTGGTAGGCCGAGTAACGCTACTGCGAGACCACACGTCTGTGATTAGTGGGTAGAATCTTAAATCCCAGTACACAATATCCATAATTCAGTACATAATTCCGTACCAAATTCTGTACATGTAGCACTGCACTAGTGTGTACCGCAACTACGCTGATTTCAGACCGAATTCCATACTGAATTTCTCAAATAGAGTCAGTCCTATATTTCATCGTAGTGTATGTTCAAGCGCATGCGCAATGCACAATTCCAGCCACGGCGCATGCGAAGTATGCAAGCAGGGTTGCCAATGTAATTTGAATAGAAATAAAATTCTTTGATTCCTACTAATCACACAACTGCTGGAGTTATCAAAACATAAATAATACAAGATAGTTTAATTTATTTGGGAATCACATGTGTGTCTTGTTTGTGTAATATATTTTGGAGATCCTACAGTTATAGTTATATTACTAATATTTATATTGCTGTAAATCATTCAGCAATCGTGTATTTAATGAGTAAATATAGTAACCTAAATAGCAGTTTTATGAGCAGTGGTATATATACGTAAAAATTGTGCATGCCTGTATAAACAAAAGTACTTGGGAATGTTCATGTTTACGTGCACAGTAATGACTCAAAATAGGAGGAAATAGAGATTGGGCAGGACTTTCAAAAATGCCTACTTCATCCCGAACTGCAGATATTTTAATTTTAAATTCTGTGATAAATTCCAAAGCAAAAGCGAGCTAAATATGAAACCCCGATAGAGAGCGAGCGAGAAGTAAGAGTATACAGAAATTTCTTCACGGGTTTCCTACGTCATTAAAAAACACTTGAGTTTAAATAAAACCTCGTGTTTAAATAATTCTTTGGTCGTTTGAATGAGACAATATTTAATGGTTGAAAGCTCATAATTGTTTTTGAAATGCAAGAAAATATTTTTAAAGGTATTAAGAAGTAATTTCATAAAATTTTCATTCATATAAAGTCACAAAGTCACGAAGGAACCACTACATCCGAGAAAAATAATCGCACTTAAATCGCTTTAATCCGGTTGCCCACCCAAGAAAATATAATACACCCCAGAGCTACTGGATATTTAATGACCGTGGCAGTGCTGTTCTTATAGCACTTTTTATTCCGGCACTCAAGCATGCACAAAAGCACTTTGTAAGCGAACACCTTAAAACAGTGCACTTTCAAGCTCAGCGAGTTGAAACTCCACCTCAAGTATCATTATCGAGTATCTTACAAAATGCTTCTCTAGAAGCACCGAGAAAGTGTGTCCATACGGACGTTGCAAACCATCATGAACTACCTACACCTTTAGTAACTTAGACATTTCTGGACGAATTATGTCTGTTTAAATATTTCTCAAACATTCTTAGTTCTGCATGTATCAATAGGTTTACACACTTAAATACTTGTAGATTAAGTCTTAAGAAGTATAACAAAATAATCTTACCCCCTCGCTGAATATTTTGTATTGTATTGTGACCTCTATTTATAGCAATGTGGTGGAATATGTTTAAGTTTCACTGTTGAACAATAAATCGTTAAAGTTTTCTTAGTCCTGTAACTCTGTGAATATCCGGTTTTAAAGTTACCAATAAATGTCATGCTCGAGTTGCGGAGTGTTTTAGAACTGGACATCAATTAGAAGATTTTGAAGACAAATTTTTTAGTCTGTATGTAATTATGCATGGCACTTAAGTCACTTTCAGATACGCTGATACTTTCATTTCTTTGCCGGTTGAAGCAAACAGATTGAGACAAGATCACAGTAATTGATTAGTCTAGTACTAAACGTTCAAGATGTGTAGCATGTAGTCATAAGTGAATCGCTTTTAATTAAGTACGCCACAAACATTGCTCATCTAATAACTTTAAGTTACATAGCAATTGGATCAGTGACTTAAAGTGATCTAATTCACAAAATTTCTAGCACAGGTGTGAATTCACGCTAATTATAATGCTGTCTTGAATTTGCGTCACATATCTATACCAGTAATGCATTTCTGTATATTGTAATACCATATGTACTTAATTAATGGAAACGAAGTAATTTAACCAGCCTTTTATGTTTATTTTATTACCACTGCTCTTGAGTTTCATTTTAGCATATTGGTTTGTGGATGAACACTATTAAAGGCAAGAATAATGTAATTGTAACCACTGTAAAATGTTAACCTACGTAGTAATCTGTATAGTATTATTAAAATATAAATACATTTATGTTGAGCTGGAAGAAATAACCATTAATATGAAATGTGATTTATAATATCAGATCGGAAAATGTATCAACTACGTTTGTTATTTTTTATTTACACAAACAAAATTAAATTTCTTTTGACGCGTAAATAATTGTTTAGGCATTTTATGCTTCGAAGAAATCACAGATTTCAAATTAGCAACGAATTCTGTCATATTTTAACATTTAAAATAAATAAAAAGATTACTGAACACGAGTAAGTATGCAATTCATTACAAGAGTATGTGTATATTGAAAGAAGTGTATTTATGCCATACGAGCTAGTAGCAAAATTCATACGCCGGGCTTTAATTCGGTTGCTAGAAAAATTAATTTTCTCTTGCATGTTTACTAAACTGTCTTATATGCAATAAATGCTAACGCACATAACTCGAATATAATGTGTATTGTGGTATCACGGTTTATTTCTTAAATATTTGCGTACGGATATATGTTGTAAGCATTTAGTTTAATTTAATTTCTCAACAAACAATTATGGTACTGACTGATAAAACTGTGCATGGGTTTTGTTTGCGAAACCAAATTAAAATTTCAATGAAACGGAATAAATTTTATCTAAAACGCTGAGCAGGTTAGTAGACGAAGTAATTTTGTTATATCAATAACACTTGCCAGTCAAAAATATTTGATTTTATCAAACAATGAAATCGGTTTTGTACAAACATACGCTTAGTTCTAGCCAACTTTTTACCGCGTACTGTTTTTATGTTAGTCAAGGCAATCTTTCTTAAATAAATTGGTTAATGTTTTAAATCGCATTCTAGAAATGCTATAAATTTTTTTAGGACTTTCGTGTATGTGCATACGAAATCCCTTTAATTAAATGTAATTATTAAATGTACGACTGTTTTCCCTCTAAATCAGTTGGTTCAATATATATTTGTGAAAATAACTGATAAAAGTATCATGTTTCTTTCCGCACACGTTCACAAATAAGGATATTTAGTAATGTTAAAAATAATTGTGCTAATGTTTTAAATTACTGTTTTCTTTCTTTTTGTGATTTTTGTAAATGTTGGTTTGGACAGAATTAATTATTTTCTTCAATTCCTCACTAATATTTGCACGACTAACGGAAACAAATTGCTATACGAGTGATTGGTAACAGATATTGTAAACATAGCAGATACTCAGTTTAGTCTGAGTTATGGCATATAAATGGTTCCTCTAGTTATCTCACTGAATCGTTAAAAAATTCATAAAGGGATGCTATTTTACCAAAAGTTTAACAAATGGCGTAAATTGACAAAGGCTGAGAAAACACAAAGAATGAATTAATGAGCCACATATCACACAAACTATTACGTTTTAAGGTTTATGCCACGGCAAAGGTTTTTGCGTAGAAAGAAAAAAAACGGGTACACAGTAGCAGAGTTGTGATTTTAGCGAGTGTCGGGGAAAATTACTTTCATCCGCGGTGAAACCAAGGTGAAATTAAATCAGGCCCGATCCAATTCTCGCGTGGCTTCGTGCTGAACAGAAAGTTCGGAAACGAAGTCACATCGTTACGTTGCGCATACCGATTTAAAAGAGACGAACGTTTACGGAGGGATAAACACTCTTTGTAACGTGAAAATTTCTCACACTTGCTGCTGCTGTGCTCTGTGTATTAACTGGCGAGAAGCGTATTACAGACTTTCTCTTTAAGCTGTGAAATGTTACTTTCTCGACCGTGAAATTACGCCCCTAGGCTTTTCCTCCCTCGCTCACTGAAATTTCTCTTTATCATACTAAAACAGCCCGCTGAGGCATGGAGACGCCAGAAAAAAATTGTGCTTATCACAGCATTTGTTCAATTTTTTCACGTATGCGAATTCGAAAGCATTCTATTCTTTAACTATCTTCTAAAATAAATTTATTTTCAGTCAAAAACAATACCGAAAATTAATTGTGTATTTATTTTCCTGAATACTCGGAAGAAATCATTCGTTTCTTTGAGATAGAAGCATGCAAATATAAGAAAAATGGCTAAGTTTTATAGAATAAAAATTTTATAATCCGGAATAAACTACAACAACGCTTCAGTTCATGGGAAAATAACCGTTCACTATCTCTAAAATAATCACATTTACACAACCCTACGTAAAACAGAATAACTTGAGAATGTGTGTGATGTGTAATGTGTGCATGAGTGTTTGTTCAAGTACTCAAACCATAATAATGACAAGAAAATGGGTAGTTAGGCATTTAAAACAATTAACACAAACGAAAATATTTCCTGCACTCAAAAATAGTCAGAAATTATTTCAAGACATATATTAATTTATTATCAAATGGCTCATTATTGGTAGTCTACACTTATTGTTCACACACTTACGTGCTATACACAACGTAAATGAGCTTTGAAGTGTAACGTTATAATTCTGAGTATGTTATGTGGCGGGAATAAAGTACAATTCAAAATCTTGGCTCAGAAATATTTCTAGAAACCAATAGTAACTATAACAAAGAACTCGGCCTGCTTACATTACATAACAGAAAAAGGTGGCTATTTAAGTTTTTAGCTGGTTCAGGGTTCATTGAACACTGTATGCCCTGGTATAAAAGTATCCTGCCATTCGGAACAACTATAGTTGTGCATTGTTTTAACCAACACTATCCGTATTGTTATAGAAATAAATATCTGCATGTGTTCATTGATTCGGTTGACTTTAAAATAAATGTAATTTACTAAAGTAAAACTGCCAGGATATTTCTCCCACTCCTCAAAAAGTTTTGAAAATTGCACCACAAGTTATGAATATGGCTCGACTGGAACTTGTAGAACATTATTCATTACAGATATTAGTTCGAGGTAGTGAATGCCATGCTTGTAGCTGGACAGGTAAAATGATAAGTTACATTATGTCGGTAGCAAGGTTTTCAGTAGAAATGATAATTTATCGTGGAAAGATTCTACTCTTTGATTTCAACGTAGGTTCAACTTACCAAAATATGAATGGCTTCCGCTAGTACGAAGAACTGTTACGCTATTTGACTGAGTCAATAATAATCACACTATTGTAATACTTGATGCCTGTTATTGGTCTGCAGACAGCTACATTGGTTCAGACGTATATAAACCAATTATTAGGGCCCGGTAGTTTTCGAGAAAAGATTTTTGCAGCACTTTGTTTCAGTGCCTTACGTGCGCACCCGCATTTCTGCTTTGTGGTCAGTGATTGGATGCCTTAACATACAACGTGTGGAGGTTAAACCCACAAATCACAAACGTGTTGTGTCACAGTTATACGTATACTGATTGGCGCAGTCAAATAAATAACAACTCTGCACAAAAACACTCTGCCAATTGTAATGGGCAAAATTTCAATGTTTTTAAATTATATGTTTTTAAATTAAGATATATGTGTAGCATAAAGACTGAACTGAAAAAGTGTGTTGTTGGTAAGCCTCTAGAGAGGGTCGAGGTGAAGCCAGCACTAGACAGGACAGGAAAAATATTAGCTCTGCGAGGGGCCAAGAAGAAAGTGTCGCCGAGGCTTGTCGCA
>PNEQ01133856.1:0-25177 GCA_003012365.1 Medauroidea extradentata
ATGGCAAGAACACGAACCACGACACAGTGCCGAGTTCTTTCTGTTGGGACCATGGCAAGAACACGAACCACGACACAGTGCCGAGTTCTTTCTGTTGAAAACATGGCAAGAACACGAACCACGACACAGTGCCGAGTTCTTCCTTTTGGGACCATGGCATGAACCAGAACCACGACACAGTGCCAAATTCTATTCTGTTCGGACCTTTGCAGGAACCAGAACCATGATGTAGTTCCGAGGTCTTCCTGTTGGGAACATGCCATGAACCAGAACCATGAAGCAGTGCCCAGGTCTTCCTGTTGGGACCATTGAATAAACCAGAACCACGACGCAGTGCCGAGGTCTTCCTGTTGGGACCATGGTATGAATCAGTACCACGACACAGAGCCGAGGTCTTCCTGTTGGGACCATGGCATGAAGCAGAACACGACACAATTTTGAGGTCCTCCTGTTGCTACCATGGATTGAAACAGGACCACGATGCAATACGAGGTCTTCCTGATGGGACCATGGCATGAACCATAACCACGACGCAGCGTCGAGGTCTGCCTGTAAGGACCATGGCATAAACCAGAACCACCGCGCAGTACCGAGGTCTATTCTTTTGGGATCATGGCATAAACGAGAACTACGATGCTGTGCCGAGGTCTTTCTTTAGGGACCACGGCATAAGCCAGACATGCTCCACAGTAACGTGGTCTTCCTGTTGGGACCATGACCTATACAAGATCATTGACGCAGTGCCGAGGTCATATTTTTTTACCATGACATAAACCAGAACCACGATGCACTGGCGATGTCTTCCTGTTGGGACCATGGCATGAACCAGAACCACGACTCAGTTCCGAGGTCTTCAGTTTGGGACAATGTCATGAACCAGAACCACGACGTATTCCCGAGGTCTTTCTTTTGGGACCATGGCATGAAACAGAACCGCGACACAGTCACGAGATCTTCATATTGTGATCATACCAAGAACCAGAACCACGACGCAGTTACGAGTTCTTCTTGTTGGGAACATGCGATGAAAAAGAACTACGATGCAATGCCAAGGTCTTCCTGTTTGGACCATTGCATGAACCATAACCACGACGCAGTTCCGAAGTCTTTCTGTTGGGACCATGGGATGAATCAGTACCACGATGCAGTGCCGAGGTCTTCCTGTTGAGACCATGGTATGTAGCAGAACACGACACAATGTTGAGGTCCTCCTTTTGCTACCTTGGATTGAATTAGGACCACTACTCAATGACGAGGTCTTCCTGATGTGACCATGGCATGACCTAGAACCACGACGCAGTGCATAGGTCTTCCTGTTGGGACCATGACATAAACTAGAACCACCACGCAGTACCGAGGTCTATCCTTTTGAGACAATGGCATTAACCAGAACAACGACGCTGTGCCGAGGTCTTCCTTTAGGGACCATGGCATAAGCCAGACATGCTTCTCTGTAACGAGGTCTTCCTGTTGGGACCATGGCCTAATCAAGATCATTGACACAGTGCCGAGGTCTTCCAGTTGGGACCATGGCTGAACCAGAACCACGACACAATGCCGAGGTCATCTTTTGGGACCATGACACTAACCAGCGCCATGATGCAGTGCCTAGTTCTTCCTGTTGTGACCATGGCATGAACCAGAACCACGACTAAGTTCTGAGGTCTTCTTTTTGGCACAATGTCATGAACCAGAACCACAACACAGTCCCGAAGTCTTTCTTTTGGGACCATGGCATGAAACAGAACAGCGGGGCATTCACGAGGTCTTTCTGATGGGAACTTGCCATGAACCAGAAGCACGACGCAGTTACGATTTCTTCCTTTTGGGAACATGCCATGAACCAGAAATACGATGCAGTGCCATGGTTTTCCTGTTTGGACCATTGAATGAACCATAACCACGACTCAGTGCCAAAGTCTTCCTTTTGGGACCATAGCATGAACCATTACCCCGATGCAGTGCCGAGGTTCTCCTGTTGGATTCCTTGTGTGAACCAGAATCACGACGCATTGCCGAGGTTTTTCTGTTTGGACCATTGCATGAACCAGAACCACGTCGCAGTGCCGAGGTCTTACTGTTGGGACCCTGGCATAAAGCAGAAACAAAACGCAGAGCCGAAGTCTTCTTTTTGGGATCATGGCATAAAAATGAGAACCCAGACGATGTCCCGAGGACTTCCTGTTGGGACCATAACATAAACCAGAACCACGACGCAGTGCCGAGGTCTTCCTGTAGGGACCATGGCATAAGCCAGAAATGCTATGCAACGAGGTCAATATTTTGGGTCCATGATATGAACCAGAACCGCAATGCAGTGCCGAGGTCTACCTGTTGGGACCGTGGTATGAACCAGAACCACTATGCAGTGCCGAGAACAATTATGTTGAGAACAGGGCATGAACCAATACCACGACGCAGTGCCGGGATTAATCGTGTTGGGACCATGGCATAAACCAGAAACATGATGAAGTGCCTAGTTCTAACCTGTTGGGACCATTGCATGAACCAGAACCACAATGCTGTGCCGAGGACTTCCATTTGGGAATATGGCATGAACATTTACTATGGCGCAATGCCGAGGTATTCCTGTTTGAAAAATGCCATAAAAAAGAATCATGACTCAGTGCTCAGTCTTCGTGTTGCGACCATGGGATAAAATTAATCCATATGCAGTGCCAAGGTCTTCCTGATGGGACCATAGCATGAACCAGAACCACGACGATGTGCCGAGGTATTACTTTTAGGGCCATGCATGAACCAGATCCACGACGCAGTGCCGAGTTCAAACTATTGGGACCATGGCTCGAAACAGAACCACGATGAAGTGCCCAGGTCGTCATGTTGGGAACATAGCATGAAACAGTACCACAAGGCAGTGCCGAGGTCTTCCTGTTGTTACCATGGTTTGAAACAGTACCACGACTCAATGCCGAGGTCTTCCTGATGGAACCATGGCATGAACAAAAACCACGACGAAGTGCCAAGGTCTTCCTTTTAGGACCATTGCATAAACTAGTACCATCACGCAATACCGAAGTCTATCCTTTTGGGACCATGGCATAAACCAGAACCGCGACGCTGTGCCAAGATCTTCCTTTAAGGACCATGGCACAAGCCAGACATCCTCCACAGTAATGAGGTCTTACTGTTGGAAACATGAGCTAAATAAGATCATTGATGCAGTGCCGAGGTCTTCCTGTAGGGACCATGGTGTGAACCAGAACCATGACTCAGTTCCGAGGTCTTCTGTTTGGGAAAATGTCATGAACGAGAACCACGACGCAGTCCCGAGGTCTTTCTTTTGGGACCATGGCATGAAACAGAACCGTTACACAGTCACGAGGTCTTCCTGTTGGGAACATGCCATGAAACAGAACCACTATGCAGTTACGAGTTCTTCCTGTTGGGAACATGCCATGAACCAGAACTACGATGCAGTACCATGGTTTTCCTGTTTGGATCATTGCATGAACCACAACCACGACTCAGTGCCGAAGTTCTCCTTTTGGGACCATAGCATGAACCATTACCCCCGACCCAGGGCCGAGGTTCTCCTCTTGGCTCCCTTGTGTGAACAAGAACCACGACGCATTGCCGAGGTTTTTCTGTTTGGACCATTGAATTAACCAGAACCACGTCGCATTGCCGAGGTCTTAGTGTTGGGACCCTGGCATAAAGCAGAAACAAAACGCAGTGCAGAGGTCTTCTTTTTGGGATCATGGCATAAATCCGAACCTAGACGATGTGCCGAGGACATCCTGTTGGGACCATGGCATAAACCAGAACCACGATGCAGTGCCGATGTCTTCCTGTAGGGACCATAGCATAAGCCAGAAATGCTTCGCAGTGAGGTCTATATTTTGGGTCCATGATACAAACCAAAACACAATGCAGTGCCGAGGTCTGCCTGTCAGGACCATGGCACACACCAGACTTGAGATGCAGTGCCGAGATTTTCCTGTTCTGAACATGGCATGAACCAGAACCTGGACACAGTGCCAAGTTCTCCTTTTTGGGACTATTGCTGAACAAGAACCACGACGCAGTGCTGAGGTCTTCCTGTTGGGACCGTGTCATGAACCACAAACCCGACGCAATGCCGAGGTCTTACTTTTGGGACCATGGCATGAACCGGAACCACGATGCAGTTCCGAGGTCATCGTTTTGGGGCCATGGCATGAAAAAGAACCACGATGCAGTCCCGAAGTCTTCCTGTTGGGAACATGCAATGAATCAGAACCACGACACAGTGCCAAGGTCTTCCTTTTGGGACCATTGCATGAACCAGAACCGCGATGCAGTGCTGAGGTCTTTCTATTGGGACCATGGCATGTACTAGTCCCACGACACAGTGCCGAGGTCATCCTGTTGGGTCAATGGCATGAACCTGAATCACGACGCAGTACCGATGACTTCGTGGTTGGACCATGGCATGAATCAGAACCACGACGCAGTTACATGCTCTTCCTGTTCGTTTAATAGCATGAACCAGTATCACGACAGAGAGCCGAGGTCTTCCATCTGTGACCATGGCATAAAACATACCTGTGGTGATGTGTCGAGTTCTTCTCCTTGGGACCATGGCACGAACCAGAACCATGACACAGTGTCGATGTCTTCCTTTTGGGAATATGGCATGACCTAGAACCCGACGCAGTGCCGAGGTTTTCCTGTTGGGTTAATGGCATAAACCACAATCACGACACATTGCCGAGGTCTACCTGTTGGGTAAATAGCACTTACTAGAACCCAGATGCAATGCCGAGGTCACATGTCAGGAACCAGAACCACGATGTTGTCCGAGGACTTCTGGTTGGGACAATTGCATAAACCAGAACCACATCGTAATGCCGATGTCTTCGTGTTAGGATCATGGCTTGATCCAGAACCGCGATGCATTGCCAAGGTGTTTCTTTTCGTATCATGGCATGAACCAGAATCACGATGCAGTGTTTGGTCGTCCTGTTGTGACTATGGCTTGAACCAGAACCACGGCGCAGTGCCGAGGTCTTCCTGTCGAGACTGGGAATTATCCATAACTATATCGCAATGCCGAGGCCTTCCTATTGGGATCATGGCATAAACCAGAATCCAGACGCTGTGCCGAGGTCATCGGCATAAACCAGAGCCACCACTCAGTGCCGCTGTTTTCTTGTTGGGACCATGGCATAAACCATAACCACGACGCAATGCCAACGTTTTCCGTTTGGGCCCACGACATAAACCAGAAACACGACGCAGTGCCGAGGTCTTCCTGTTGGGATCACGGCATAAACCGGACCTGCAGTGCAGTGCTGAGTTTTTCCCCTTGGGACCGTGTCATAAACCTGTGACACAGTTCCTTTCACTTTTTTGTGTGCTTTGAGGTAAGTAAAGAGTTTAAACTTTCAAAAATTTAGCTGTTAATTTATCGTTGTACAACATGAACATAACTTATTTATTCACTCAAGTAATATATTACCTCATATATGTAATACTATGCTATAAATATTACATTAAAATGCCCTGCATTTGGAAAGTAAGACCGCAGCAAGTATTATACTCAAGTCTAGTCAGGTTACTAAGTACTTTCTGTTTAATGAACTTTGGCCGACGGATTCAAAAGTGTTTAGGGACAGTAGCATATGTACCTGCAAACACATACATAAACATGGGGAAGCAGACTAAAATTTTAAACCACATTTTAATACAAAATTTTATGAACAGATAAAACGTTTGATAAAATTAAGTGTGATTCATTAGATCAATCAACTAATTTTTATTTAATTGTCCAATTATCATTAAAACTATATAATTCGTATATATAATCGTAATTACGAATCTCTTTAGCAATAACAAATATCTCTGTCCACAAATGATCACATTTTCATAGAATAGTCAGTAAAATTCATTTTTATTGTTTGTTAAATTGTAAACATGATTAAGGGATTATTACTAACATGACATCATTTGAATATCTAAAATAGCTAGATGATCGTACCTCAAAGTGATAAAAAAAACGTGATGGCTGTTGTATGTAATACACACGGACGAAACTGCATGCAGTTGATCAAACTGTTAGAATGTAGTCCGAGTACAGTGGTATTCTGTGAAATGCCAAGAAAGTTACATACAAACATTTTAAAAAAATGTAAGTCAAGTAAGTTAATTAAACTAACAGAAAAATAATTGAATTCAAGGTCGGTTTTAGTAGCGAAGTGTGGTTTAAGTGTCGTTAGCCTGAAGTGAAATAATCGACCAGAACCCAAGAATTATACTATTAGTAACAGGATAGGCTATCAATACAAAAAAGGGAAAATTCTGGTCTCTCCAAGACAACACTTGAATAAAAACAAAACTTCTATGTTTTTGCAAACTTCGAAAGTAATCTTTGGAATGCATGATTTTTTTCAAAATGTACGTTTTCTTTTTCTAATGAACTGGTTAAAAATTCAAAGGAATTAACAATAACTTTGAAAATGAAAATTTAACATATTTGCATTAAAGTAATTTATAAACAAATATTATACAGTGCTCGCAATTTCCACCGTTCCGATCATCTGACATTAATTGAAGCAAGTTTAAAAAATTACATACAGCAATTTGCAAATGCAACGGATTCCATTGAAATGTATCATAAAATTCTATATAGCCACAATTGTCCTGATAATTCCCGCTTTTTTTATGTTTGCTGCCACATTCATTAAAGATTAGTGTTTTTAATGTATTTACGGAATAGAGAATAATACATGACATTACTTTGATAGCGTAAATATCTCATTTCACTATAGCAAGCGCATTACTATGACTGTTAAATAAATATTATGTATTATTCAATGTATTCGCACGGTTTGTAGAATCTTCGTTATTAAAATTACAAACCAGGAGGCATTACTAACATTTATTGTTTAAGGCCTGTATTTCTACCTCCTGATAAAGTTCTGGATAAAACATATCTGGAAGATAGTCCAGAAAAGTGTATTACGGCCCTCTGATATCGCTTATCCGAGATACTATTCACTGTATAGGCTATCAGCTACTACGACATGCTGATAGGTACTTATCCAGAAGTTAAACATGTAATTGGAACAAAAATGTCTTCATATATGTTTGTTAAACATGAAGTTGAGGTTAGGATTCTACTTCACAAAATGGAGACCTATAAATTTCGGTGACTGCAGAAAACGTAATATAAATTATGAGATTATTAATAATTATGTAGATATTTCAGCTTAAATTTTTCGTGTTATGACTTATTTTGGTTTCGAAGCGATTATTAACATTATTTTTAAATAATTTTTAACCAGTATTTATTGTTTTGCATGCGTGAATTATAGAATTAAATTTTTCTGTGGCTGTTATTTTATTTGATACCTGTATTGTAATTAATAATTTACTTAATGATGATAATGATAAACATGAGAAACAGTGGCAATTTGTAATACTCGCGAAACCTTAAAACCACAACAACACAACGAAACAAATTTCAATTAAAAAGTATACAGTTAGCTACATTTTTACTACCAACTTATGAAAGAATTAACCAAGTACCTCCTAATATCTACCTGATATTTATCTGGTTACTATCCAGAGGTCGTAATATACAACTGCTGAATATAAGTAGCTGATACCCTATCCATCAGATAGTAATCAGCCAGTTTTATCAGAAGGTGGTAATACAGGCCCTTAAAGAAGCAAAGTAACATTACATTCTTATTTAGCAGGAGATTTCACTGGAGAATACTCTATTGCTGCCCTGCAGTTCATCATTGTCCCTTTGTAGCAGTTAAAAAACATTATATCAAAGCGAGTAGCATAGTTTAGAAAGAAAAATTCAAATATTTATTATATTTTTATTTAATACTCATTATTAGGAGGTAAATGTCAAAATGATACAAACTGTACCAGCTTTGTGTATTCAGCAAAATTTATATTTGTACGACAGTTTAGATGACTTTCGTTTCAGTGGACAGCTGCAGGCGTGTTAAATTGCTGCGTACATATTTGTTATAAGTCAGTTAATACTGTTTTACATTACTCAATAAAATGTTTCCGCAAAAATGACTCTTACTAGCTGCTAAGAAAGAACATAAGCACATTTTACGTATGATAATATGTATTTTGTTTGTTACAGTTGACAGCAGTTAGGATCTTCGACCCTGTTGTCCTCGCATTCAAGCGACTACATACACAAGACTTCGTGCTTCCACGCCCTTGGTTTTCAAGCATTTTTACGGTCATACATATACCAAAATTCAGACTTTCATGAATATTGTACGTTATTTTATGATCCAATAATCTCCCGCTTTGGAAAAACTTCTGAAATACATTCTATATTAATAAATTTCTCTGTAAAACAATGTTAAAGTCTTGTTATATGCGTCTTTTGACGACAAGTACTTTAGTTTCGTTATACCTATATTCTAATTTGCGGCACTGCAGGCACTAATGTGTAGGTGATAGTATTTGTACGTATGTATAATGTAGACAGGGAGAACTAGTCAATCAGTTTATGTGTGGTGTACACTTATTACTTGGCGACGACATCAACTGAGGTAAGTTACATGAATGTCGTGCATCTCTTTAATTGAATTGCCTGAGTACGTATTACTTTTAAGTTGTAAGTCAGCTATGATTATGTTATTTTTAATATGTCTCATATAACACATATTTTTCCCTAGCCAACCTTATACTGTATTCTATGAACATTATTTCCTGTAACTAGAATGTAATACAAGAAGTAATGCTTGTTTTGACTCATAACGCGTATATTATTTAGATATCTTCAGTAAATTCAAGACATTAACATTTCATTTTATTTAATTATTTAGTTAAGTTTATTTTTCAAAAATAAATATTTTTTGAAGTTTCCTAAATTGCCACATATTGGCCAAGTTACACAGCTCTCTTAATGTTGATATCTGAAAAACTGTGGTTAGTTAAAAGTAAATCTATTGTTGCTAGATTCCTGAACTTAGAACTTAATTACTTATTTTAGAAACTAAGACCTTGTTCCATACTTTAATTTTGATATCACACCTGTAAACATACTTATTTACAAACGTAATCTGCAAGGACACAAAAATCATATTCAGCTATGCGCAAGTCGAACGAATTAATTGATAATCTTCGTCCCAACAATTTGGATGGACGTACAGTGAGCAAAAAAAAAAATTATATTCAGTTCACAAACTTTTTCAATACCGCATTCACAAGTCTTACAACTGTATAATGTTTGTATAATATATTTTCAACCACATTCTAAAAGTTCAGTTCGAAAATCTTTCTCATATATTATGTAAGCTTAATAATATGATTGTGTGGGTTCGATAAACCAACTGGATATTTCCTATGATTTAAAGATTTCACAATATTTTTTCCGCGTTTTGAGACAATTCTCTCAGCTTTGCTCAGACGAAGAATTTATAATCCGGCTGTGTAGATGATGATATGGCGTGAAATTTCTGTAAGTTTTTGTGGCTTAAATTAAGTCATCTAAGTTGTTTCGTACAAAGCTCTTAAACGGCTTTATAGTTTTTCCACAATGTACGTGAATGATAATAAATTTTTTTGTTAGTTGTCTATTCTGAGACATGGTAGTTATGTCCCAGGTTATTGCAATAACTTGTTTGTTTGAATTCCAAGTGGAACAACCTTGCTGCATGGATGCTGTCGAACCCACGAAGAATTATAATTTAGCCGAAAAAAACTGATTATCTTGTGACAATTTATATGTTTGAATGTACATTAAAGGGGAACCAATGTCACTACACCAATAATTGTATAACATTCTTAATATATTTAAGCCTCAGGGTCCTATACATTTGCTGATGACATAACCGATATCCTATAAAGTTTCAATATTTTCAAAAATTCTAGGTTGTTTTTATCTCCATTAAAAACCGATACACATTTTAATGACATTTTCACATAATGGTTACTTGGATTCAAGTTGTATTTTGTTTTTGGAATCTAAGTTTCGGTTGTTTACTCTTGAAGTATTGCATCTTCAATGAAGTGTGTCAAATATTTCGTGTCTAACGAGATTGAACATCTTAACTGTTCTCTTACTAAACTCACTTGCATTGGGTGATTTTGATATAACACATAAAATAACATAAGAAATATTTCCTAAATACAGACTTATTGTTCTGGAAATGATGCAGCTTTTCGAAAAATTCCGTCGATAACTCATCACTGTGTTCATGGACGAGCGTAGAATTTTCTCAAAATGCATTCTGTGCGGGTTTTGCATTTATGACTAGGATAAGGAACTGTTGCCATTATATGTTTACTGCAAGGTAAAATTAACTAAGTATTCAAGTTTCTGCTGGATACAAGAAACATTCCAATTCATTTTCTGTACTTAAATTAAAAAATGTCCTGTAAGGTTATGAAAACAGCACGTACCGCAATTTCACCTACAAATTTTCACTTAAAAATACAATGTTAGTTTTATTCTGGTCATTAAGCACCATTAAAAAAGAATTACTCAACTAGTACTTTGCATGACCCATTGACAGCAAGTAGCAATAAAACATAATTTTTTTTTATCAAATGTTATCACCAAGGGAAATAGCAAAGGTTCTCAATTCATTTCTTATATTATTAGAAAACTAGTGTTTTCCATTTTTTCCAGTCGTATCCTTAAGAAGCGCAATTCATTGTTTATGTTTTTAGAAAACTAGTGTTTTCCATTTTTGCCAGTCGTTTCTTTAGAAGATCCTATTTGAAAAATATATATTCCTAAAAAATTCACGCCTGATGGACGTGCAAACAAGTTTGAGTAAGCATTTGGGGGAAGGGCGAGTTACAATAAGTTAACTTCGATGGGTGATGCTTACTTAATTATTTATGCATACGTTTGATTGATTATTTATTAATTAGTTACAGTTCTAGATACACGGGTATTGTAATGAAAAAAATGGTAAGTCCTTTACCCGGGTAGCACGTCGTTGTTGTCCTCTCGTGACGGCTCGTTACTGTGTCAGTTTTATTGGTACGACTCTTAAGAATGAAAGTCGTGTGAGCGGAGACCCCGACGACTACATGATATCCTAACTGCCGCGTCTTACATTGTCTCACCAAACAATGCTTGTAGGCGTCTCCGTCTGACGTACCTCGTGTCTCGACAGTATCAAACTTAATGGCGTCCCGACGCCCAAACCAACGACGACGAAGGGAAGTCGACCAACTGTCCTTCGCGGCTCTCTAGCGTCCAGACACCTAGCTCGACACGTAACAGTTGCACTCTGTCCTCTCGTCGTCACGGCTCGCCGACGTCTGTCCTCCAACCATTACCACCGCCTCGCTTGATTTCTTTTCGCGCCAATTATTCCCGTCACTTGGCCCGCATGCTTCGGTTTGAATTGGGCCAATCAGAAGCCAGATTCCAACTGAAGGCCCCGCCTCTCGAGGACAACAACTCCCCGTTAGAACCGTATTTATTGAATAAGTACTTTACTGTTAATGGCTATCTACATTCAATTACACAAAATGGTTACTTGCTCGTCGACATTCCTGATCTATTAATTAATAAATAACTATATTACAATCATGTCTTCCAAAATATAAGCTGGCTCCTCTCACTTCCTGTCCAGCTGTTAGGGGGATGGCATGAGCGTGCGTTAGGGTGTGATGCACAAGATATTTTGCCCTGCAGCTGCTCGTGTTCACAAAGACACAGGACTGTATATTCAATTTCCTATTTTCCTCGTAATACTTGGTAGAGTGAGCATGCCTTAATGCAAACTATTTTATCGCCATCTTGACATAATGGCGAGATGACAGGGTGGTCGCAAGACATAGTTATGAATAAATATGGAATTTATGACAGTTCAGTAACACTTATGATCAATAAATTTAATTAATCGATTAATCGTGGTGACGAACATATGGGCGCGTCACAAAATGAATGTCATTCTGATTTTTAAATGTTGAGATAGAAGAAGAGAACATAGACAGTTTACCTCCTCAGGTTTACTTAAGGAATGGTTTACAGCATCACCCTCACTAACCTTGGAAACAACACACAATTCTTAGGCACGGTAGTGAGTCAAGTTCTTCTCAAATAACAATACTTGGTTTATAATCATTCAATTATGCTGTCTATGTGTAGGGTACTTCGACCGTAATCGACCGTTACTATGAGTTGAATATTTCCTTTTATAACATATTCCCATATCATCCAGTTTAATCTAGTGCTACGGCTTCCTTAAACTAATAAACTTACCAAGGCATATCAATGTGCTCTGGTAGCTGAATCAAATATAAGTCCACTACGTGTTCTCGCCTTCTATCAGCGTCACAATGTGTATGAGAGAAGGTCGGAGTGAAGGTTAGGCTGGCTGCTAGACTAGCGAGATACGTCCCTCGCCCATCCTGCCTGAAGAATGGATGAGGTGAGGATAATATGAGGGTGGAGCAGCGAAGGAATGAGAGAGTTGAGTTAAGTGAAAGTTCCCTGAGAAAACCCGCCGGCAATTGGTAAATTCCGTCACATCTCCTACAGTTGAATTCCAGGAAAGAACCCTTCGGATAACGAACCCGGATCGTCTGGAGACGAGAGGTGTGACCCGTTGACCACTGCGACCTCATAGTTTTGTCGTGAATATGTATATCCGGCCTACGTAACGTATTCGGTTAGTTCCTGTTCTAAGTTCGAATATTATATCGGGTATTGATGTTGTGTTGTCCATTCACCTCACTTCACACAAATCGGCTCTTAAGATGTTATTAAACAGCCATAAAACCCTTTCACCTATCACCGCACCAGAATATGTAATTTAAAAAGACATTCTAATACGTCATAATAAGTGAAGTATTTTGTTCCGAATATGTATTTGCCTGGCATAAGTGCCTGAGTTACTATTTATGGAAGCAAAACAAAATTTGCGCATGTGTTTCAACATAGTGGAATTACATATGCAAACTTACAGGTACAATAAGTCATGTCATGTGTACAAAATTACAGACAAATATGCTGTGAGTAAATACCTTGCTGTAACTACAACCAACGTAGTCACCCTTCTGTTTTAGATCCTAGATCGTTTCTCATGAGAAGTCTGTAAATTTAGTTTGAATTCCAAATAAACAGAAAATACGGACATACGTTTTACAGCAAACATTACAAGTTTATTAACTTATAACTTAGCAAGTAAAAAATATATTACAGACAATTATATGTATTACATCACCTGTCCACAATTACTGTGGTTTCTATTAATATGTGCTAACGTCTAAAATTGTGCAGCTGTGCTTGAAAACTCATTTAATTTATACTCTTTTTGCCCATCAACTTAATTTTTAAACTAATGAATATAATGATGGGCCTAACTGAAAACTAAAACCTACTAAGTGATTGTGTTTCAAAGATGCTAATTATATTTACTAAATATCGTACATTCATATCACTCGCCCACTGGAACAAATTATTAATAAAGTTCGGACATTCCTGTAATAGTTATGGGCTAACATAATGTAAAATACTGTTCTCTAATTCTTTAAATCTAAAAATAAAATACCCACCTTCTTCAAGTTGGGTGGTTGTTCAGGAAATAATGCTGGAAGTACAATTTCCCGTATTCTTACATAGCAAAAATACGTCATCTCATACTGTTTTTTGTATTGTGGCATGAGCGAAAACCTTAAATTCTCCCTTCTTACAGCTCTGAGCCACTGAAATTGCTTCCGTTAGTTCTTTGGAAACATGAAACATGTTGCATTTTGGCAAGGAAACAGAAATTCCGGGTTTTTATAATCAGCAATAGTATAAAACACAACTTAATAGTTACTATAAAAACATCCAGAAACTTATTCAGAACATAGAAATAAACCATGTATTTTACTTGAATATTAAAACTATTAACTTAATGTTAGTCACCTTAGTGTCTAGTGAACCTAGCGCATGTACAGATTATAGCATGTCACGTCTATTCTTTTCAACTCAAAATCACTTATTTTTTGTTCCTATTAAAGTTACTTACCAAAATAACACAACATTGGAAATATGCTCCTTTACTTTTAAGAGTAAGCTTCTATTATAAACATGTTATTGGTGCCTCTCAATATTTCCAATAGCAGTATCATAATGTAACTCTGAAAGTGCCACCTGAATTAGTAAAATGCATGTCTAGACTAGAAGCACGTTTTGGCCTTTGCTACACACGATCGAAAATAATTTTTTATTGTTGCTTCTTTAAATCCCATAAAAAGTCTGCAACCAAACTTTAAATGCCAGTTTAGCTGTGAATAGAGATGATTGTGCTTCTTGTCGAGCGTAGTACTTTGGCTTACATCGCTCCACTTTTTGCTTATGTCAAACATCAAATATTGAAACCAGTACACGAGGAATTTAAGTTATTAATGTAAAGGTATCTATCCAATGCACAATCTGACTTACAGCATAAATAAATATTTTTGTAAAAAAATAAGCAAAGGGACGCGTAACGGCAACATCACGCACATGACACAGTAGATATATAAAAGGAAACAGCTAAGTGATTGAACGAAAATTAAATGCTATGATTAAGGATATGTCTATCAAAACTGAATAATTAAAAAAAAGGCTTCTTAAGCTAATGCAAAAAAAACTAGGTACCTATATTACATTCAGTTAACCAAACGTAATAAAAAAACTGCCAAATTAATCATTACAAAAGACAAATTTTGTTTGTTTTATGTCAAACTCAAGTACCTAGGAGTATTCTGTTAATTTTCACAGGCAATATCATCCACAACAATTATTAATTTGCACTGAGTAGGCTACATAATTTTCTTCAGTTATGCCGTAAGTCACATGCAGTTGCGCCACCAACTACTGGAAAGTTCTAACCTCTTTATTAATAACTTCCCAATTTTCTTCTAACTTTCCAACACTGTTAAGTTTTCCCAAATCTTCCAAAATAAAATTTCACTGCCCCATAGAATGCCTAATTATAATTTAAATTTTTATTTGTTAATTATTTCAGGTTCGTATTTAGCTTGCTTGCGTGTTCAGATAATAAATTCAGAATAATATTTTGCATGTATCAGTGATAAAACAATGTGAACATTACGACGTTTCCCTCGCACTCTCCCAACATCTGCTGTCAACACGAAAATACAGCAGTTGGGTAATGTTATAATGCACGCCCTTAATTCTTGTATAACACGGTTTATACTAACTTAATAATGTGCATTAAGAACAATAAACTGACACAGTATTTGCCTTCCTTGCAGTGCTGGCACGGCTTCACGTTTATTGCTGTGGTCATTATATATTTTCAACGTGTATGTCACTGTGTCAGTCATACACTATATATTCATTTTAACTAAATATTATGCCTTTATTTGTCTTGTTCATCCAATCAGTTTTATTTATGAGAGTGCCTTACTTAGATTGTCAGCCGCTTTGTTTGTTGAATGATCTCTTTTCTATTTTGCTATATTGTTATATCAAACTGTTATAATCAGTGGAATTTAGGTTTCTCACTATTGTCTGCGCGCGAATACACCACACTCATGTAATACGATGACTGCAGCAGCTAATATCTTCGACAAACTCATTGCTACAAGTACAATATGCGAGTATATCTGGTCTATAGTTGCTAGCATGTATGGTGAGAAACTTCCTAGTTTGTCTCTACAGTCGCTCTCACCCAGCCACACTCGTACATGTGTACATCTGTTAGCGCGCACTTCGGCATCACGGAATGGAATGGAAAACGTAAAATTGCTAGTTCGATAACCGTACAGTAGTACCAGCAGTTTCAGACGGACGGCACGGGAGTTTATATATAGCGTGTTCGAATCCTTGAAGGACCATTCTTGTGGTAGGGGCAATCACTAACACACCTCTAAAAGAAATAAACGAAATACTAAATTGTTTACAATATTTATTTATTTCGATTCATAGTAGGTAGTCCATAGACGTCTGCCAGGGATTTTTAAAGAAACCATTCCAGCCTTCATCTGGAGTGATTTAAGAAAACCCTGGAAATCGGAAATCAGAAATGCCTGTGCCGGGGATCGAACCCGTCTCGACCCAAATACGAGGGGATAGGGGATTATCTTACCACTATTCTACCGATGTTCATGAAAGAAAGAGAAAATTATGATGAAGGGCCATTTAATAATTACGTTCGTTTGTTTGTAGGGAAAACATGTAGACAATTACAGCCAAGTCCTTGCGAAACACAGTACCACATTATTAGTAGTTGACCATTCTCTTTATATTTTATCGTTATTTGTGCCATAACTGTGATATAATAATTATTATTTTTAAAGATTTTCAGTAATATATATATTTAACTTTTCTTAACAGCTCAGTGTAAAATTATAATAATCTGTTCGTGGTTACCTGTTATAAAAATAATTTGATTCAATTAATTTTGATAAATTTTAAGATTGGAAGCAAAGGTTCGGCGTTTTTCTCTGACTACTGTTTAGCACGTAAGCAATTTGTGTTCATATTCACACTGTGTGTTTTCATTTATTTTTTTGTAACAATTAGCTTATAATCTTTCCAGAAAAAAATTTACTATTTGTATAATTTATGTGTAATTCCATATTATATTAGAATATAGATCTTATTACATTTAATTAACGTGTAGTTGTGACAAAGAAATGGAAGTGTTTTGGTCAAGATGTAATGTATACGTGATTTGTGGACTAATAAATACTGAGTCAAAATATATCTTCAGTGTCAGATTCCACGTTGTCATGTCACCCAAAGAAACTTCTGACAGGTTTTGTGCCCGGGTGGTGACGAACAGTGTAAAAGACAGATGGAATTGGTAATTGTAAAGTAAGTTTAGTTTGCTGTTGCGTTTACAAGGCTAACATAATCATCGAAATTGAAGACGACAAATTTAGAATTCCACTATTCTATGGAAATAAGCAATGATTGGAAATTTAAAATGGAAGTACTTTTGGACGAGAAAGAAGTCCTAGATAATCTGGAAAAGCCATTGGTTGAATGGCATGTGCAATATACAGGATGTTCACAAAAAACACCGACAAATTCCGACAGGTGATTCCTTGTGAAAAATGAAGCAGGAAATATATATATGACACTTCGTACGTAATCGTGATTTTAAAGGAGTGATTCGCATTTGAAAATCAAATTTTAAAACTTTGATTTCCCCATAAACCGAACAGTGATCGACGTAATCTGACAAAACTCAGGATATTACTTCAAAATAATAAGGCCGACAAACCAACAGTAAGCGTAAGCTGATACCTTCTACCCTTGCGAAAATAAAAGGGATGGCCTCCTTTAAATTGCTGACAACTATTTTATTGTCGGCAAATTTCCAACATTTAAGAGTGAATTGTTGGAAAATGTGAACTTAGTAATAAAAAAGGTCCTCTTGTATCGAATATCTAGGACGCATAGTTTTCGTGCAAAACGCACGTCAAATTTTTGCGTGATGAAACACAGCCTAGTGTGTAGGCAACACTTCGTACACTAGTGTCCGGTTTATTCCGCAGCGCCGTACAGACGATGGTGGACATTCGCTGTAAATATCACGTACCGTAGCTTAAATAGGTCACGAAACCGTACCCACTACTTTGTTCCTGGCAGAATTTGTTTTCGTGTGTTTGAAAAAAATATAATTGTGCAAGTGGAATAAATACCTCTTGGGTATAATGCACGAAGCACGAAGTTAGACATTTAAACAGTTTGTGTAATTCTTGCACTACTGTAAAGTGTAGTGGAGTCGATGCTGTTTTCAGTAACTGTCAGATATTGCCAATACCCATACTGATACTGCATTGAGAAGGAAAAAAAAAACATTATTGCAAGTGTAAGAAATTAAAAATTTAATTTTCAAACCACTTCGTCAAAGAAAACTCTAATTGTCTTAATTTTTATTCTTTTAGTCTAACTTACTATTAAGATGAATCTACGAACCACAAACTAGTCGGCGACTCAAACATATGCGGGCGTGTGATGAAGGATATGGTTTACTTTTTGGTATTGTGCTTAAACGTCATGAAATTTTGGTTAACAATTGACGTCAGAAATAGATGAACAAATAGCCACCAAGTCATTTAAATTTGTAAAGTATTCGTGACTGTGACATTCCTATGCACGCTTTTCTCTACCAGAAAGTTGTGTTGAAAATTGTGCAACGCGCAAAGAAAAAAAAAAAAACTTGGGAATTTAAGGGCATGGGCCCAAGTTTCTTCGCATTTAACGACAAATATTTTTAAAAACATAAATGGGAGGCGATATCGTAAAATAGCTTCGTAACTTCGTTATGGCTGATTGAAACTTCATACTCTAATTTTGTTGAATCAGAAGACTGGAAAATAGTTGCTAATTAGTTAATTAACGAAATTTCCTTTTAATTGATAAATTAGCTATACTCATCATATCGGTAGTCTCGAAAAATTTCATTGCACACTAAAACCAATTTGCAAAAATGTTACGAAGCAATTTACGATATTGACTCTTGTATTGATTTAGAAAAATAATTATTTTGAAAGCCGAGAAACTCGGGCTCAAGTCCTTAAGCTCTTCCACTTCAAAAGGAGTGGGCGCTTTGGATTTATCGGAACCGAAGCAGCCCTGCTGTAAATTTGTAGAGCAAGTGTTAGGTTAAAAAATACTCCAACATTTGAATCTCATATCAGTTACGTGATTTTTTGTCAGTAGTGATACGTCAAACACCTTTTCTTTACATATCCTATCCCGCGAACCTACACTCTAAAAAATAGTTTGTAAATTTACCAGACGTGCGTATAGGAAAGCTGAGGTAGTAGGAATGGTAGAATTGTTTCCCAGACATCCATGGTAGCACTCCTAGACTTTTTATAAAACAGTCAAATGTATACTGAAGTTACCAGACTTGTATTGTAACAACTACAAAAGTTTGCATATTTACAAGGCGGGAGTATGGTAACTGTCCCATACTGCGTCCGGGATAATAACTTCCTAAACATTCGAGGAAGTTTTTTTACTGTGTAGAGTTGTACCTGTCTGGGTCTTCAATGCACATTTCCTAAATGCCAATTACCATTCAAGCATGTGAAAACAAATGCCACACCAGTATTACACAAGCAGTGCAGCACTGTGTTATTTTACATGCCGTAACGGTTTATTGCAGTAAATATTTTTGTTATCTAATATGAAAACTCGTTAACTATTAAGTGACATTTAAGGCTATGACTCTACTTTGAAACAATTTATGTTAATGGCGTGTGTGGTTAATACTGGAAGAATTAATAGCACATGTTAACAAACAACACATTTTAACTTAAATCGTAATACATATTCGAGAAGAAACTGCCCACCAATCGCCATTATTGTAGACAACCGTTTGTCCTGACACGGACATGCAAATGTTTTGTGTAACGTAGGAGCTTTCTTGAGCAGTTTAACAAACATAATAAATACTCATACTGTTTCACTTGCACACTTACCATTTTTTTTCCAAAAACACAAATTAAGCTAGGAACAAAGTGGTGGTTACGGTATATGTGACCTATTTAAGCTACGGTACGTGATATTTACAGTGAATGTCCACCACCATCTGTGCGGTGCTGCGCAATAAACCAGACACTCGTGTACGCAGTGTTGCCTACACGCTAGGCTGTGTTTCACCACGCCAATACTTGACGTGCGTTCTGCACGAAAACTATGCGTCCTAGATAGTCGATACAAGAGGACCTTTTTTTATTACTAAATTCACATTTCCCAATAATTCACTCTTAAATGTTGAATTATCCGGACGATAAACAGTTGTCAGCAATTTAAGGGAGGCCATCCCTTTTATTTTCGCAAGGGTAGAAGGTATCAACTAACGTTTAGTGTTGGTTTGTCGGCGAAAATTTCGATGAATTTTTCCTCCACCTCTTCACCAGTGTATTTAATCATATTCGTGGGTAAACTTGTAGTCTTATATGCGGTGATCGTTTCATTGTCGATTTGGACGTGCAGGCTGTAACTATAAGCTTTATGCTTCTGTTATTAATGTGTGTATGAGGGGCAGGTTCCGCCTGGCAGGTCTGTATAGGAACGAGCATGGCTTCGAAATCGGCATAAATAACATCTGGTATCTTATCCCCATTCCGAAAATTATTGAATTTCAGCATTGGCCTTCGTCCGTCTTTCTCATACTGAGGCATATCTACTCTTGTTGGCGCATTATGTTTACAGTACATCTTGTGCTCTTCTAGCATTTCGGCTCTGGTTTTTACATTGATCTTGGCAAATCTTGATAGGATTTGAAACACTTATTAAAGTAATTTGCTTCCTGGTTAACCATGAAAAATGTTTAAATAACAATAGTGCGAATTCTTCTCCTCGCTTCCCAGCAACATTAAATCAAAATGGGTTTCCAGTTCTTCGTTTGCAATGCGGTGTGGTATAACTTCATTGTAATCTTTCAAATGTAAATTTAACTATGGAGACGCCTGCATTATTCCACTCAAATATTTTTCTTTGGTGAACCGGTGTCGGAAAGTCAATACAATTAAAATTAAACTTATCTTTCAGATCAGTGTAGCGGTAATTTATGCACTCTGGGTGTGCTCCTTCGACGTACTGTGCTAATAGGGACCATTTAAAACATTCATTGCTCTTGTTCTTCGGGTTAGTTATTACAGACTTTGTTCCAATGTACTCTGGCAGGTCAGTATAGGTCGAGGCTCGGGTGGGATGCAGTTTATTTACACGTAGCTGTATGCGTATTACTGCTGTAAGAGTCCATCTAGAACGTCGAGCCATATACTCTTGTTCCTCCCTGCAAATCTTGTCTATGTTGGCCGCCACAGCATCTTCGATATCACCTACATTATGTATAGGAATACTTTTAGTTTAAAATACTTGGCTATTATGTTCCTGGTGATGCGGCTTGCCATAATCTCTCTCAAGAAATATATTACATTCTATCGGACCGTTTTCCTGTACCTCGTCAGCTAACTGTGCAATTAAATTATATTTTATTGATTATATTTATGGGCAAATATCCTTGGTGTTTTCGTCATTATTCTCTACTATGTATGATTTCAAGTTGACCCTGAATGCTGCCTCGGCTAAAACAAAACTGTGGTCGCTTCTCCTAACCTTGCACTAATTTTAGGCCTGGCTGCGTTAGCTGCCTTGGCAGGGGCTGAAGTGGGAGGGGCTATGATGTGCCAGGCCCGTGCACTTCCTACTGTGTGTTTTTAAATTATCTGCCGTTATAAACGTCTTTCCGTAACTAACTCATATGTGTGGTGATATTGTACTACAATGACACCCTGCCTCGTGTCTGCGTGTGTGGCTCTTGTTAGCAAATGACATATTACAGTGTTTGCAGTTTGATGTGGCGTGTGTAACGGTGCCTGTGGATGAGCGAATGTGTCGCTCTAAATTGCCCTTCCTGGACGCAGCAAGGCCAAACAAGGGGCAAATGTATTTGTCCCCGCTGTACGGATTATGAGTACAGGTGCCGCATAAGAGCTTAACGAAGCGCAAACTGCTTCCCAGAGAGATCAAAGTCAAACAGAAATGCTGACGTTTCACTCACCAAAGATGAAGGCGACCCGTCAGAAGAGAATCGTAAAGGAAGAGAAGCACTGGAATCAATACCATCGTCACATCTGCTGTCCAAGTTGGCTGGAGAAGTACAGATGACGCCCAGCAACTGAAATCATACGTGCACAATCCACGATTATATTGCAAACAGCATTTTTTAACAGTATGAAAAAGCGAAACGATGAGTTGCTGTTTAAAAAAGTTTGTAATTTAATTACAGAAACATATGAATGCTTGATAAAAAATTTTGCAAGCGCATCTGAATGTTTAAACAAATTGAAAGCTTAATTTTTTTGAAAAATGTATGTTTTGAAAAACAATACAATCTTTAAATATTTCAAAATTGTTTTCAAAATGAAAAAAAATATATAATATTTTTTAGACTGCAAATTGTTTAGAAAATTAGATGTTTTTAAAATAATTGATAGCTTCTCATAAATTACGTGTGGGTACAATTTGAATTTATTATACTTAGAGGAACATATTGTGCAGGTAACGGTACCTAGCAGCTGATGGTATCGGTGCTAACACTTCTTGTCCTATGCTGGATACAACGAAGGTTGTCTGCCGGAAATCGACATACAAGCAAGTCAAGAATGCGACCCCTAAAAAAGCAATCATATTAATATTTTTAAATATAGTTCATAAAGACTCATAAACTAACACATAAAATCACGTATATAATGTTACATCGAGGAATATTCTAGAACATAGATATTTCTATGATAGGAGGTCAGGTTAAGTTATGATTTTAGCATTAAAAACATATAAAATAAATGGCCTAACCATAACATAAATTCTACCAAGCCATGACAAAGCAAAGCAAGAATAACGTATTACAAGAATTAGAAGAAGACATGTATTACTAGAGGTAAAATAATACTAACCTATAATACTTATAAACACCTTGCAAAAAATATATACTCTAAGACCTCACGAGTGGAACATATTCAATCACTTACAAGAATGCAACATACTACAAGAATTCCTAGCAGTTTACTATGATACATTACAAAAGGAAAGGGTGCTAAAAACGAGAAATTTTATTAGTACAGGAATTAATTAAACCTTGCAAAAATTGTATTGAAATACCACGGTGTCTGCCGAGAGCGAAGAAGGTGATAAGATTTAATGAAAAAAATTATAAAATACTATACTATTTTGGGTGAAGCAACATGTAAGCTATACAGAAACAATTATGTAGGTTCTGGGAACACCGAACACAGAATTAATAAGGTTAGTTCCCTTGTACCTTTAAAAAACTACTTTATGGGCTAGCGCTCCTTGCGATGAGACTAGGAAACAGAGATGGACTAAACCAGTTGCACATACAACACCAATGCTATCTAGCAGACGACACTGGCACCAAGACCATTGGTATAGCTACTAGCTCTCCTGGTGGAAAGACTCTGCACCAAAGTCTCAATAATCTTCGCCACCTAGGAGACGATCAGTAACTACTGGCAGCCCTACCTAGAGGGCAACTATATAAGTAATACGAAAAAAACAAGATGGAGGGTTGAGCCAATGAGGGTAGCTGGGTATCAAGACAACAGACATTAACCAAGATGGTGGGTAGACCATACACAAATAATAACGAGACAAATACTGAAAAGATCCCGGATCCCTGCTCCCTGCTCCTGCAATAGAATCGGCTGGACTAGAATACTGATATTGATAGTTGTCATTATACTATTTAAGTCGTTGCTAAAATGTGCTAATCGTCACTATGCCGTGATATTGGTGGCGTAATTGTGCTGATAGTTTCCGTACTATGTTAGTTGTACTTTATTGTTATAGTGGTCACTAGGCTGTTTTTGTTGTTACTAGACTGTGGTAGCCGTCAATAGACTGTGCTTGTCGTCATGTGATTGTGGTTGTCGTTAATAGACTGTGTTGTTCGTCACTGTGATGTTTTGGTCGTATATAGACAGTTGTAGTCGCCCCTAAACAATTTTAGTCGAACTTTTTTTATGCATGATACGTCTATACTGTGCTAGCTTCACTGGACTGTAATGGTCATATATAGACCGCCCTGGTCGTCTCTAATGTGTGCATGTCAACACTTGCCTATTGTAGAGGTATCAAATTTGATCTGCTGTACCATGATTGTGATATTCGTCTCTATACTATGTTCTTTGTCTCTAGACTGTAGCAGACAATGCTTGCTGAAACTAGCTTGTACTGCTTGTCTGTAGTATGCTGTATTTGTCTATACACAGTGCTTGTAGTCTCTAAATGTACTAGTGGTCCATGGCTTTACCGGTGGATTCTAGACAGTGCTGATCATCTCTATTCTGAGCTAGTCGTTCTTTGACTCTTACAGTAGTCTTTACATTGTGCTGGTTGTTATTAGTCTTTGCTAATTATCACTAAAATATAAGTCATCCTTACATTGTATAGGTCGTATATAGTTCGTGTGTCAGTTGGTTGTATTTGTCATCACTACAATGTTCTGGTCTTATTTAGTCTTTGAAATATGGTAGTCTCCAATAGACTTGGTTTTCATAGTTTGATTTAGTTGTGCATCTGTACAGGAACTAGTTATCACTAGAACTTGACTATAGCAGTCATCTCTAGATTTTGGTGATCGTATCTAGAATATGCTTGTTCACACAAAATTCTGCTAGTCGTCATTCGTATCTCTGCTTTTCTGGTCGTCGCAATACTCTTGTAGTTGTATATACACTGTGGTTAGTCGTCACTGCACTGTGGTAGTCGTTACTACACTGTGGTAGTCGTTACTACACTGTGGTAGTCGTTACTACACTGTGGTAGTCTGATCTTTGAAAGAACTGTACAATGGGAGTTCATGACTGGATTTGTTTGTATGGACATACTCCATTGCGAAATAAATGACTGTCACAAGAAAACGAAAAGTAAAAATGAGACAAGAAAACATAAAAAGCAGAGTATGCTTTAGTCATCAGGATACATACAAAACATGAAATTCCAAAACTGGAATATGGTCAGATAAAACAAGGAACAAACAGAAAATAAAAGAAATAACCAAAATACAAAAACCTAAGCTGACATGCGACACAAAAAACACAAACAGAATACAGCAAACGACACAACGATGAGACTAAACAAAACACAAAGGTGTCGGACACAAACAGAAAAAACAACAAACAACACGAACGATGAGACGAAATAAAACACAGTAGTTTTCCAAACAGTCAGTATGAACGACGTTTCGGGAATTGGAATCTGTTCCCGTCATCAGGTAGACACACAGGGTTCAAGAACACGAGTGCGACTGATGCGGATACTGGAAAAACCATGGGTTTATATAGGGTAAAGCCCCTTATCGTGCTCAGCCAATGGGAAACGAGCTGTCTCCTGATTGGTCGCGCAGCATGTATTGACTCTGATTGAGGTGGGTTGGATGTTTGTTTTTACTTTGTGCTGTAACTTTGTTTCTCTTTTAATCAATGGGATCCACATATTTTTTAATTCAACGCACTGTTGACTGAAAACATAACAACTGCTAATAATAATGGCTGATTCTTTTATTTTTCTTTTAATTTTGTCAGTTTCCTGTGTAAGTGGTTTAGATTCTTCCCAAAGGATTTTGTGGCTATTTTCCCATGCATGTTCGGCCAGTCTAGATTTTTGGGTTTCGCCTTTTTTGCAATTGTTTTTATGTTCTTTAATGCGGGTTGATAGAGCTCTGCCAGTTTCACC
>PNEQ01133857.1:0-25169 GCA_003012365.1 Medauroidea extradentata
TTACTGTAAGGTTTTGAACGGAGATCTTGGTGTCACCACATGACTAAATATATATTCTGGAAGGTACGTCATGAGTTTCAAACAACACGCTTGCATTTTAACGCTGATAAAACATAAATAAACGACACCAAACTCTCGAGACCATGTTGGACACACATTTGTGACGTCATGTTCCCTCTACTATATATTACCTCTATGGCAAAAAGAAACGACTGTTGAAATATTTATCCGTGATCATTCTCTTTTTTCGGGAGACTGTAACATTTTATTGCTTTTCACCTACTTAATTTTCGAATTTCATAAAACCTTCAATTTCATTTGTAGATATTTACATAAGCTTCTTTCTTACCAAAAATAATCTCGATATCACAACGGGTATAAGCGATACAGATTATTATTTGAAATCACATTTTATTTTTTTAACAGCTTTCAAGGACTAATTTCGAAAAAATTATTTTAAAGCAAACACCATTTCAATATTTCCACTGGTTCAGGAGATAAATGGGATTAATAAAAAAAAACACGTTATATTTTTTTAAGATTTTTCAAGGACGAATTTCGAAAAATTTTAAAAAAAATTTTTAGATATTTACTTAAGCATCGTTAAAAAATCACCTCACTATCTGAAATGGTTTAGGAGAAATCACGGATTAATGAAAAACACATTTTACGGCTTTTCACACTCTTAATTTTCGAATTTCATAAAATCGAAAAATTTGCGAATATGCATTTCTTTGGGCAATAATTGAAGTTAAAAATTTATGATAGCATTTCCGGTTAATGAGATATCAAGGATTCTTTTAAAACACATCTCACCCCTTTTCACCCCCTTAATTATCGAATTTCGAAAAATCCTTTCTTAGTCGGTGCCTACAGTGCAAGTGGAAGCTTCTCTCAAAATTTCAGCGGTTTGAGCTGTGCGTTGATGAGTGAGTGAGTGTGTCAGGATACTTCATTTTATACATTAAGATAAAATCTTTTAATACGCCAGAAATTAAATTTGATTTAATGTCTAAGGATTTAGCAGCTTTTGATACAAATTCCAAATTACGTTTATTTTTTGAAGCTGTCTTAAGAGTGCGTGGTACATAATTCAGCGCTAAAATCATCAGTTTAAATTTGTAGTTTTATTGAAGCCAAATTGCAAAAATCAAAAACCAACAATCTCAGACAATTGGTTTTGCCAACTTTGTGAGCAAAATTTTTTCTTCACTAACTTATATCTGAAATACAATCTCTGACGCCGAAATCTTGTACATTTAATAGCGGCGCAAGAGATCACCCTTAACAAATGCATTATTATGGATCAATTATAGCTCATACGGTTTGCGAATACAATTATCAAGGATTATTGCTCTGCAGTTTTGCTATATTGACTTAAAAAATACGTGTAGATCTCACTTGAGGAACTCAGCGTTTGTTAATCTACCACGCCCTCTTAAGTAATATCATTTTGAAATAACATTATCAAAGAACACGGGTAATATTACATTGTTCAGTCTAAACAAAACCAACTATACCGTCCTTCATTTTGTGACATATCAATCAGAAAACCATTTGTAATTACTGTTTGTGAAAACTACATGTTAGACTACATTGTGTGTGGTCTTCAACCTTTAATGCTCCAAAAATTCTTAACAATTTTTTTATTCGAAAACGGTCTAAAGTATCATACATACTTTGGCTCCTCTATGCAGACTCCTAAGCTTCAAATATATTCCAGGTTGAAACGACTCACATCATTGCCATATTTTATTAAATGTTTGTTTACTGTAAGTGATAATTTGGGGAGAAAAAATGGGTCCCACATATTTTGTAAAAATAAACAATAATGAATTTTTATATGCGAATGTAAAAGTTATATAAATAAATAAATATATATATATATATATATATATATATACATATTTAAAGATTTCTTCACATCACCACATTAATCGGGGTATAAAAACACAATGAAAATCATTCATGGAAATCCGTAATGTGGCTCGCAAGTGCTTTAATTTGAAATTTAATTGTAAAATTAAGAGTAAAAAATAATTTAACATTAATCCCTGTTTGAAGACTAGCGTAATTTCTTATTTAAAATAGCGCTTCATGGAGCTACCATTACTTCAAAATACTCTTAAGTTTAATTGGTACATGTTTAAATTCATTTTCAAAACTTATGTACAACGGTATGTATATTTTGAATGTCCATGACAGTGTTAAAAAATATAAGACAATTTTCATCACATTTCCACTTTTGCGATGTCACAAAATCGTGAAAGTCTCTCATCACATACATAATTTGTAACTGTAGTTACCTTGAGGAGTACAGAAGGAAAAATTAAACTTACTTTACTATGTTTCATGTTTTAAGTTGAGACGTCGGTGTACAGAAATTAAGGCCAAGGTAACAATGGTTTTAACTTAACAATTTAAAAGAATGATATAAATTTTTAAAAAATTAATTCCAAATTTGATTTAAAAATGAATTAAATTAAGAGTACTCAAAACATGTTCCATGGCCATCGGAAATACACGAATTCAATACTTTTGAAAGCTTACTATGCTGTTAGCCCATTATTATTTTGAATAAATAAGATGAAAGTCAAAAAATCTAGTAACGTCTTGCAGCAACTGAAACAAGGTTAAGAATCCAAAGATACTTGCTTCATGACACCGTGGGGACATAACAGTACTTCAGAGGAAATGTGATTTTGAGTAGAAAAACGGATGTTATTTGTTGCAGACTTAAGTGGGCTTTACACAGGATGTAATTTTCCTCGTTTGATGCGCGGAGACAGTGTAGCGATAAGGTTCAAATTTCCACACTCGACTGTAACAACATCGCTTCTATTCGCGGCGCACCAAACTGGCGTGCAGTGTGTAGCGTATCCAGTTCAATACTTATTATGTATTATTTATGATTTGTACTTTAGGATTAACTAAACATTATGTTAATTATTTTACTACCTAAATATTTTGTTTGCCAGTATTTACTTAATGTTTGATGGTTTTCACGTACTAATGTTTGTTTATTTTGATTTATATTAACGAGAAGTATTATTATGTTTAAAGGTATAATTTCACCAGAATTACTATTTTTATGCAATATGCTATAATTCTGAACTAGCCAGTTTAGCTATCTGTGTTTGGTATATTCTTTGGTTATTTTGGTTGCCGTAGCAACGTGGTTTGCACGACGTGATGATAGAGTGTGCGCGCAGCGCTATTCGCCTATTTTTCAAATTGGAATTAAACAATAACTTTTACGTAATTTTTGAAAGGTGAGGCCAAGAGGGCGAGTCCATCATATGATGTGGAATGGCTTCCATAAACGTCAGCTAGGAGAGCGGGCGTAAATCACCGTCCGGCTCTGAGAGGCAGAATAACACCGTATTCTATTGAAATTTATGTGTTTGCTGAACCATTTCCATACAAGAAGCCACAATAAATATTTTTCTGTTTTACCCATATTCACCCTGACTTGGTATTTGTTATTTTTATTGCAAGTATTCCCTATGCTAAGGTGTTTTGTTGTAGCAGCAGTCGGTGAACCACTACACGTTCCAGTTGGTAAGTGTAATGGGGATAGTAAGTGCAGAGGTTTTCACGAAAGGTTGTCACTACACTCCTCTAGTGGATCTATACTGTCACACCCACACAACAGTATCATCCATATTTACACACTACACTACAGTACAAGTGTTTTCGTACTACTAATTTTACTATTCGACTTAAAGCGGCGACCCTACAATTTTAATTGTGGATGGTTTGCAGAAAATTTCGACGCATGCTTCCAACGTTGTGTTTTACGAATACGGGTGGTAGTTTTCTAGATACAGCTGTCTAAATAAGCCCGGTTTTAGAATTAACATGGAGTGCTAAAAACATGTTTCTGTTATTTTTTAGGTTATAATTTAAAATGGGACAGGCCTGTTTCTTACTTAAAAAATTCGTAAAACAATATATGTATATATATATATATTGAACTTTGATCTTTTTCATAAATTGAATATATAAGAATGGTTTCTGTAGCCATCATTCAATCTGTTCTGCTGTACGGTATGTTAGCATGGGGATGTATGAGCAAAACTGCAATCAAGCCATTAATTTTGATACAAAAAGTTATTTTACGAACTCTGTTTAAAAATACTTTTAACCATCCATCAAATGTACTTTTTAGTCGTTTGAGAATATTCAGTATCATAAAATTGTATATTACAACCATATTAGTCAATTTCTTGAACAAAATATCACCAGTACAGTATGTATCTCACATATATATATATATATATATATATATATATATATATATAATTTGAACCATAAGTTAACAATTCCCCTAGTTCACAAAACAATTTCTCAAAGATCATACACATTCTTGCTTTCAAAAGTTTTAGCAATTCTTCCTGAAAATATAAAAAATGAAAATATGAACAAAAACAATATATTGATCGATGGTTAAATGACTTAACTGACGATGAGTTGTCTTTAATATTTAAGTAGTAGTTTACTGTAGTTAATTATTTTTACATTCTAAATATTTTTAATTATTAAATACTATCTGTATCCATCAATAATTTTTATTTTTTAAATTCAAGCAGCATTCAATTTTTGTTCTCAAATTAATTTATACCAGATGATAAGTTTTCTTACATAATTTACCGCAGCTACAGAAAATAATTTGTCTAGTAGCACTTACACACGAGCTTTGCTTACGTGAGTGTAATGTCTTCCATTCTATAAAAATTATTTATGTAAAGTGCTGTAATCAGTATATGGAAAATAAATTTAAAAAAAAAGTATAGGACCTATCGCAGTTTTAAAATGACAGAAGCCTAGTTTTTAACCGTGTGTCCTTTTCGTAGATAAACATATTGTGAACAAGTTTAGCTATTTCGCATAGAAAAGAATAGGCGAGGCACTCTGCAACACTGTTAATGCGTCCGGTGAATAATCTCTTGAGATCAGATGATTACGTTTGAATTTAAAAACAGGAATCGCACTGCCTCGTAAACCAGCAGAATTTTTTAGAGTTCTAGAAACAGTGGCGTCGTAAACGGGGGGGGGGGGGGGCAAAAAGTTTCGTAGTTTTTAAGATTTTTTAAGATTAAGATTTCCTTCAGTTGTATATTAAATATTTTGATGCAGAAACTCTTTAAATATCAGCATTTTGCACCTTAAAATATAAAATTTCCCGGTGGAGGACTCCTACACACTCCTTTCTTACGTAGGTTATATGTACACTTTCTCTACCAGTGACGTCCTCCCCCAAAATCAAATGCTTACGACGCCGATGTCTACATAAACTTGTTTATAAAAAAGGATACACGTATGTATGTATATATATATATATATATATATATATATATATATATATATATATATATATATATATATATATATATATTCATATGAACGACGAGTGAGTATGAGAGATTTCATTCTGAAATTTACCTATTCTGTAATAAAATCATTGTTTGAATACTGATTTAGTCTATTAAGGTATATCGTATGTCATAGTGATGAACGGAAACAAAGTTCATTAGCATTTCTGATGACTATATAAAAGTTAAGTTTATATTGTTCTTCTTAACCAAGATTTTTAATGATTTCACATTATGATTTTAATTTTACAGTCGCTGAAGAAATATTTCCCACATTTGAGACAGAAATAGCAAAGCTACGCTTAAAGGAACTGAATAAATATTTACATGTTCGAATAAGCAATGCAGACTACGTTACAAACAGATATACCTTCACGTGGTTTTGAAAAAGATATCCTCCAAATGGCGACTACAGAATTCTACATAGGTACTTCTAAAGTCTCCCCTTGACTCTCCGGATTTGTGTGTCACGTCTCGTTGTGCTGCCAAAATTGCATGATAAGGACGGGCCGTTCAGTGTTCACGGCTCACGTTGGTAGACTTACATTTTAATTTTGCTCAGAGATAGAAATCACAAGGAGCGAGATCAAGGGAATTTGCTGGCCACGAAATGTCAACACGTAAGAATATCTAACATCGTGGAAATAGGACATTCATGAATGTTCTTGCGGAGTGTGCAGAGACCCAGTCATACTGAAACCACATCAGGGGATTACACAGATCTACGTCGTTGAGTTAATACTATGGAGAGGTGTGTGACGTAACTAGTCACTGCTGCTCATTCGAACTGTGGTATGACTTTATATTTATCTTCTAGAGTTGCTTTATATTCACGTCACAAATGTTGGAGGTACTTCCAGGTATCCTGTATATTTTATTTATCCATGCATTGTATGTATGACCTGTCAACGCCCCTTAATTTCGCTGGCTCTCAGCTAGTTTAGTAGTATCGTGTTTAAGGCTTCGACTACGCCATTGGCTTGTTGTTCACGTTTGTGACGTACAGTTGTCGTGTGCGACTTTTTGGGAGCAAGTGTGCCACGGGATGTAAAAAAGTTAACAGGAGATATTGGACTGCCTTTTTTTGTCATTCAGCCAGGGCACGTTTAATTAGAAACGGCCAGGCGAGTGAGGCAGTGGTGACACGTGACTAACCACAGTTGTTGTAGTTCCCTGGAAGCTCGCCTGGAATTTTCCGTGCAGGTAAAGCAACGCGTCTGGAGGCCGACAAACTGTTTATGTATTTCCCTTGAAAAGAATCTGGCAAATCTGTAACGTAATTAAAATTATTCCATGTCTTGAAGATAAAATTAAATAAACGTTAATTTGGAGAGTTTTAGCTTCAAAACCAAATAAACTTTGAGGTATTAACACGTTTTACAGAATTTCTTTTAGTAGCAAATAGTAGTGAAACTACAAACATTATCTAAAGTTTACGAAAATTGGTTAGATATATACAAATATTGTTCGTAAATGTTATTATTAAGGCATACTGTATATTTTTAAACAATTGCTGCAATAAATATGCCACTGCAAACTAATTTTACATGTTTATTGTATAACTAAATGTACAACAAATTTTAACTTTTACAATAATAATGCGTACTGGTGCAATAATTAATTTCAGTTTTGCAAAAATTATATGTTTAAAATTGAGTTACAATGTCATATTTGTTGAATTAGTAATTTTAAAATAATAGGCATGACTTAATAATTTTGTACCTTAGATGATTACATCCCTTTAGCTATTGTCATCGTGAGGAGATACTGGCACCATCTGAGAATAATACAAATATTCTATGACTTTAAATAAAATAAACATTACAATTTAGTGCAATAATAAGACGTAGGTTATAACATGGTTACGAATTCAACATCAAAAAATTATTATCATTGCATCAGTTGGTAGATGTGAAGTAAATTAATTTCGAAAATGACACATCTTATTTCCCGGGCTAATGAATGAAAGACACAGATTTTATGTAAGCAATTGCTAACCTATTCATATTCTACGTCCTGTTCTTGCTGTGCAGAAAACTATCTGAAATGTAGTAATACCAAAAAAATTTAATTAAAATTAAAAGGTTACCATATCTGATAATTAATCTCAACGAATACTATGAGTTAACAATTTTGAAGGTCGTAATTATGATGAGTCTTCACCGGTGTATTTGAAATGCCAGCCGATATGGAGGTTCGAAACTAATTTACTTTACGTAGATCTATATGAGTATTTTGCTTGAAAATAATTTTTTATTGTGGATTCAGTACCACGTATCGCATTGTTTGAAAAATAATCTCGTTAGTATAAAATCTGTCACATGTGACTTTCGTTCAGACCCTTGCTCAAACTGTGTTGACACAAATATTTTTTAATTTCTTGCAATTTGCTGAGTCGTAGCTACCATACCGTTTTCAAGAACGGTATTTTTTCCTTGTAACATACGGTACTTATTACTCGGCTTATTAGGAAACTTTTCCCGTGCCTTCACAGACTTTCCCTCTCGTTCAGGTGAAAACTTTCGGTCTCCGCTGTTCTAATAAAAGTCTTTATGTGCCACCAAAGTTGAAACTTTCCAATATGACATTCAATGTAAAAATTATTACCGTATTGCTCTACCAAATCATCTTTGGAAACTAATTGCAAAAAAGTAAATTGTAACAATATAAACCAATTCAATGTATTCAAAAAGTGATTTTGGTCATGCAGTACGACTAGCTATATATAGCCTATATGTATATATGTGTGTGTGTATATATATATATATATATATATATATATATATATATATATATATATATATAATATATAAAAATGAATCGCAAAATGTGTTGGTAAGCGCATAACTCAACAACGTCTGGACCAATTTGGCCAATTCTTTTTTTAAATTATTACCGTTAACATCTTTTTGCGCAATTTTGCACATCAAAAAAATTTTGTATCTGAATTGTACATTAAATGTGTCTGCCGTGTGTATGTGTACCGACTAAGATTGGAAAAGGGACAGTACTATGATGTCGGGTACAGCTAGCTTCTCGTCTATTTCGAGCAATTTCTGAGTATTTATAAACAATTTTGTGTATATTTACAGGCAGTGTTTTGTGTACAGGATTACCACAAACAACCGCATAATAAGCAGACCACGCAAATCCTGGGTTAAATTAAAGACGAACATGTTTGTGGTAAAATGTTGTACGATGATATTTTACCTGCACTGTGTGGCAACATAGCACTGTAGTTAGCCTCCTCTTGCGATCCACATGTATGTTACTTATCTTAATCTAACTACTGCTGTACTGACAAGCCTATTATGAGTGCAATTTAAATCACGAGAAGTCCAAACATAATTATACGTGTACTTGACGTAACATACATTAAATAGTTCCTGGGGACTATATCCGTGCTGTGTTGCCACATTGAGCACGTAAAATATCGTCGTAGAACATTTTGCCACTAACCTTTTCGTTTCCAATCCAGCCCGGGATTCGTGTGGCGTGCTTACTATGCGGTTTCTGGACATTCTGTGTATCGAATATATTTCTTAACAATTTTTAATACCGTCACTAAACTTGTTTGGTGGCAAGCTTACAAAAAACATGTTGTAATAACGCCAATATGTATTGTAATAACACTTTAAGTTAATATCTTAAAAAAACTCCCGACACGAAAACGGCACCTTAAAAAATAGAAAAATAATAATAATTTCAAATTGACCCGCGTCTAGGGACCGCTATACAAAACAGGTATTTTAAATTAGCAAACTTGTAACCGAAAAAGCAACTACAACCAAACTTACGTATGCTGTATGTAAATGTGTGACAGTTCTAAAACATAAGACCGAAACTTTAGTTAGACTACTTTTAAATTCAATTTTTGCGTTGATACGTCACTTTCTTTAGATGTCTTCTTGTTTTGTTCGATTTTGTTTCAATTCCTGACAGCTTATTGCTTTACTTGGCGGTCCCCGACGCATTTACAGGTCAATAATAAAGTGACATTATTATTTTTTTACTTTTTATGGGATTGTTTTATGTATACACTTGTTCATTGATTCTTAATTAAACTGTGTTAGTAGGTTTTTAAACATTTTTATTAAGAAGTACTGAAACATTTGCTGCCAAATATAACATATTTAAAAACGTCCATCGTTTCTGGTGCTATGTAGCCGCAGACAGACAGGTATACCCACCAAATTTATACCATCTATACTTTTTGGTCGGGGGTTAAAAATATGCCAAGCCACGTAATTTTAGTTTAGTTTCTCATTGAACGCACTTTTCATAAATATACCTATAAATTCCATTCAAGTTATGTCGTGCTTATTTAAAATGTTTTTGAATATTTGAGAATTATTTTTGCAGTGCCTAATTTGTTAAGTTTTTGACATTAGATTACAAGTTATTTTTATTTAATTCACAAACATTTGTAAAAAGTACGGAACTCGATCGTAATATCTTTCAGGATATACAGATAACGAAGAAATGACACGATAAAGAAATTAAGAAATACATGTTAGGTTTCTTTAGTAAATGTGAGTCTAATCGCAGTACGTTATCATTTTCTTTTTTTGTTACTTACACATTTGAAATTTTTGTTGAAGTAGACTTCTTAAATAATTGCGCAAGTTTGAATCGTTATAAATACGCTAATGTTTATAATATGGCTACATAGTATATAAAACTATTTTTTCGGGACAAAAAAGGAGGGGGGTGTTTGTTTATTTTTTTTTTTCGAAAGATATTGCATCAGCAATTAACATCGGAAGTTTCAAACATTTATACGAAGAGACGTTTGGTTTCGATTTTCGGTACGTTCGAATTACTTTCTCAATGGAACCAGTTTTTATTAATTTTAAAGTCTGTGAATCAAGCGTACAACATAAACATTGGCGGGCAGTTCAACGACCTGCCGGCTGTACTCCACAGTTCTATGTGTACATTATGTCCTCAGATATTTGCTCATTGGCTGCTGCTGCAGTGAGTTGCCAGTTGTACACGTGACAAGGTAAAGCACATGTTGGTTTTCATTCGCAGTCCTTAAGGACGAGTTTAGCAAACAGTGACTCAGTATCAAACGTAACTTACAAATATAGAAGCTATAAACACAACTTTACTTAGTGTTCCTGAAATTTATGTGCTTCTACAGGTCAATTGGAACAAGAAGAATTTGTGACTTAAATTCAGCTCAAAAAAATTTCTAACGCATAATTCCAACTGTATCGATTTTGATCAGAATCGCACTAGAAAATTCTGAACCAGTAACAAACCTGCAAGAAAACAGGAAACGGAACCCCTGGCATTAGTTCTGGGATGAAACTGGCTACGTAACAGAACAGCAGATTATGAACATGCAGATGAGGCTGCATCCGATCAGTCAGTACATAGTAAAAAGTACAGACGTAAGCTTACTAGTCTCCAGTACGTACTTGTCCAAATTTTTTCGGACAGCAACGCCATTCCACACTAGACTCGAGTGGCAATTTCAATAACTAAGGTAACAAAAAATAAAGATAATTCTAAATGGAACTATGAGCAGGAAGGCTATTTAAAATAAAATAACAGCTTTCAATTTTTACAGTGCTGAACTGATAAAAACAAACATAAATATAAGTTTGATTATGTTTAGGAAGTTAGTTTAGTTACATTATTTTCTCCTATGATATATTTACAGGGTACGAAAATAACTGATGGCGTACCTTAATTCAAACACAGCTGAAACATTACGTCACTGAACATCAAAATCAACTCAAATCAATATGGCCTCCGAAGTTAGTATGCTGAAACAACCACCAAATAAGAAACTTCGTGTACTCTACTGAGAATTTGGACAATGCTAGTATGAACCTCATGACGTCACACGACACATGCGGGTACATAAGTTCTTGAAAAGAATTCGGTGTAGCCTGAGACTCCAGCGTACATAAGTGCCTTGTCTTCCAATATTTCATCAATAGACCATTAATATGGAGTTGCTGTTCAAGTACAGTACTATTTTTAAATTTTTTGTTTGAATATATTTAGGTTTCGTAACCTCTAAATTTATACAGAAAATTTATATAAAAGTATACATAATTTGCGGAAATGTTCTCAGTTTGCCAATTTTTGTTACGAAATATCACATTTAATATTTTGGTTTAAAAGGTTTACCCTTAAAACTGATTACCCGATAAGTGATTAATAGTTTCTTTTATTATCTAACTAAAGTGCGTGACTGAAGTGTTGGTATACGTAGAACGTTACACTTTCTACAACGGCAACAATTACATGCGTGCTAGAGTGAAACTTCAATTTGTGCTAGTAAAGAGCGAAACAAATAACCTGGCTGTCGTAGGTCCGTTCCTTTGAACGACCCGGCCTTCTCCAAACACACCAACTTCACTAACTATAGCACAGTATAGTATTAATTACTTTTTCCTGCACAGTCACGTATTTTTATGTACGAATAATCTGAAATTTTTAAATTATCGAACTATCTTTGTATGTCAAATGAACGGCGTTACGAATGCACAGACCAAGCATCAATTGTAAATTGTGAATTGAATAATTTTCTGCTTTAAAACAGTCTGACAAATGTATTTTGACCCCACATTTCGTAGTCACAAATACTGCATTTACAGGACTTAAAATACTGTTTGGAAGACTTTTTTAAATCTGTAAATCTCACAGCATATGTTGATAACTATAAATTGGCACTTAGTCTTTTTATGCATTACACCGTCTGAATAGTCTTATGAATTTTTTTGTAGTAGGCTCAGAAACAATAAATCTTTACTCGTCAGTTGTACATATGTATTTTTAAAAGTGTGAATTTGTTGGAGTTTAGAAAATGCGTCACTATTAGGGACACCTAATTTTCGTGAAAACTTGTTGGCACCCCTTCGTTTGATGTCTTACGTGCACATACGCAGCTCTGCTTCATATACAGAGATTGGATGTTTTTTAATCTTAGCGTCTTGGGGTTCTGTCCGTTATCACAGACGCGTGGTGTTGCAGTAACTGTTTTCTGAATGGCGCAGTCAAATAGTGACGTCTTTATACATACACATGCTGCCAATAACCAAGAAGAAGAGCTGTTGCAGATGTGCACATGAGATATTAAAATGAAGTGGTGAAACATGTATTTAGCCAAAAGCAGAGGTCTCAAGTCAATTACCTCGCGAAATGTCCTTGCTTCTACTTATCACTCTCGAAATATTTCAGCTCTTAGCATAATTAGCCTGTATTTACCTCAGACGAGAATCGCCCAGCGCGACGAGCAAAGTCAAAACACTTCGTTGCCACAACAAAATGTTTGTTTAAGGCCATGTTATTTAGTTTCTACAGTTTTGGTAGTAATTATGTTTATAAACTTAAACGAGAACAGCTATCAAAGAATCTGTTTTGCAGTTTTGTTTGAAATTATTTTGTCGTGATAATTTATTTATAAAAAAAAAAGCAACACGTTTTCGTTAAAATAGATCGCTGGCTTTCGCGGTCGTTGTCTGCATTTTCTTGGCTTGTGAGTGTGAGCCGCGTCTGGAGATTGTCTTGCGATGTTTCGGCAGTCCAGTTGGTCTCCGACTCCGACTACCTGATGATGGCAGCTGCAACGACTGCCGAAACGTCGCAAGAAAATCTCCAGACGCGGCTCACACCCACAAGCCAAGAAAATGCAATACATTTTCGACTAAAAAGTCAATTAACCAGAATGTTGTTGATTACACAATTAGCTAAAACCATAGTATTTACTGCTTTGAATCAATCACCTAATATAGAGAAACTGATTTTAAATAAAACTGCCAGACAGATTTTTTGATATCTGTTCTCGTTTAGGCATAAAAAATTAATATCACTAAAAATACTATAAACTAAAGAGTATATGGCCTTAAATATGAGCCACTGCAAAGTTACTTTGACGCAAAGGAAGATTTTGTTTAAAAGTTAAAGTGGCAACAAAAATTGTGATATTGTTAAGGTAATTTATATTTACAACTTTGTGGTGAAGGCCAGTTGTTGTACTTTTAACATAAGTTTTATGAGATTTATAAATGTTTTTTGCAATGGAAGTTTACAATCCAATAAAATCTAGTAAGTTTTATGTTGAGAAAAAAAATGTTATTTTTGCTACCTATTTTTCGACAAAATGTGACACAAAAATAAGTTTTCCGTATCTGCTTTGCTGTAAGACAAGAATTCTCTACCGCAAACTAAATACGTTTTTGCAAAGTTACATTGCAGTGGATCATACTTAAACAAAATTGTGTTGTGGCAAAGAAAGTGTTTTTACTGTGTGGAATGTGCGTACAAACAGCCGCACAAACGAGCAATCAGCGGAGAACTAGTTAGAAGGTTCTAGTTGCATCGTGTGGTTATTACGAAGTCCAGTTTCATCAGTAAAACAGGAATTTTTACTACCCTCCCGTACCGTCCAGTGAAAAAATAATCCCTAATTTCCTTTCCTCCCTCTCCCCTGTGGAGGTCCATGCTGTACAGTACGTAAGCACGCGATATCTCGTTTATGCGGACCTCCACAACGTCGTTATTATTTCGCACGGGCCTAACTGGTAAAAATGCGCGACGTAATCAACGCGCTATGGTTGAACCTCGGTGCGGCAGTCATAAATATTTATTGTAGCCGCCGCCGCTTCCATTTGCGACGACAAACAAGTGTGTTTGTAGCGCGACTCTACATTGTTTAACGTGGCTTGCTGCCGCGGAAACAGTGAGACCATTTAAACTGATGCCATATTGCGTCATAAGTCAAAAACATCACATTCACACACATCTTGAGAATTATTATAAACAACTAGATGTATGTTTGTTAACCTAAAATATTTTCTCGTCCAGTTGTGTACCTTTATTAGGCACGACAATTTCGCGGGTTCAATGACCTGCATGCTAGAATTCATTGTACTATGCATACTCAAGCCCCGTCAATTCGTCCATTGTCTGCTGTTACACTGAGTAGCAGCTGGAGGACAAATGGTTGGGGCTCAAGAATGCCAAGGATAGTTGAGTCTAACGTGCAGATCATTGAATTCGCGAAATTTCCTGTCCCTAACCATTATGGACCACACCTCTTACGTAATGTAAGCAATCATATATGAACTTAACTTACCTTGTGACATAATAAACGTATGTTTGGACACTACTGTAAATATTTACGTACGATTATGTTTGTGAATACAACAACCATGGTCGGTAATGTCCAAGACTATAATCTTATCTGGCTGTCCCTCTTAGGAATACTTTCTGGTTGGGACTTGAGAAAATTAGCGTTTTATTTTGGACACAAGCTATATATGATTCAGTCAACTGTAAGTTAGTGTCGCTTTCGTAATTGTGGACCTTGACATGACACGTCATGAAAGACACTGAGCTAATAATAATGGTGCAACAAATACATGTCTTTTTATGTGCTATTACTGTTCATGAGAGCAGCCAGAGTTTCTGTTGCCTGCTTCAGTGCAAATATATTCTTGCAAGCTAGCCTACAGGCAAGTGAACAAGCGAATTTTTCCAGTCTCTACTTAGGTTATTGGATATCGTCACACCGCCATCATACAGGATATAACTAAATTACAGCAACAAATTTTGACAGTGAATGAAAAAATAAGCAGACAATATTTTATATGCCTAGTTCCTAAACTGAATATTACGGGAACAAAACGCCCTTGAAAATTGAATTTTATAACACTATTTTCTCAAAATATCGGGATGTAGAAACATAAAATGATACAACTCAGAACGTGGTTACTGGAATCTTCAAACTCACGTCAAATGTTCGTAAAGAATTTTCACCTTAATGAAAAATAACTGAGGTGACCACCCTCAAATTGTGTACAACTTTTGTACTGTCTGGATAGTGAGATATTTGAAGATGTTGATTTACCGAGCAGCATAACATGTGTAAAAAAGCGGTCCTCTTCTTGGAAGTTCGTACGACACACAGGTTTTGTTCAAAACGAACTTGAATGTGGCGCGGCGGTAACAGAGTCTAGCATCTAAGTACATAGTAATAAGCCTGCATTGTGGGCCAGGTATCGGGTGGTTATTAACATGTTCCAAATAACTAAAACCAAAATTTCGAGGAAAGACGATCACCCCACTGTGTTTGAGTACTAACTCCAGACTTTTTATATTAAAGCGAATAATTTAGTGTGTTGAAAACCTAGCATGCTAACAATACGCACAACTCCCAAGAATTGTTCCTTGTGGGTATCAGCGAGCCAAAGTAAAGGAAAGAGGTAATCATTTTCGTTTTAAAATGAAGTAAATTACAATAACGTTTAACAGTAGGCAATCATGCATCTATATACGTAGGATCTGTTTGCAATTTCCATCAACAGAGACTCGAGAATGCGGAATTTAATGTGGCGTTTGAAGAATGAGTGGCTTGAGAGTATGTCAATAACGGACAATATGTACTACTCATAGAAGAAAGTTGTATGTACTGGTCGCTTTACGTGCCCTCGAAGAGCACATGGCTTTGGTAAAGGAACGCTCGGGATTGGGTGGGGGAGGGGTAGGAGTCAGCCAGGGCCTGTTTAAGGGCTTGGGCCCGAGTTTCTCGGCGTACGAGAGAAATATTTTTAAAATGCATACGAGTGTCAATATCGTAAAATTGCTTCCTAACTTTGTTCCAAATTGGTTTTACAATGCAGTGTAATTTTTCAAGACAAACTGTATGATAAGTATAGCAAATTCATCAATTTTGTTAATTAACTAATTAGCAACTATTTTGCAGTCTTCTGACTCGACAAAATTGGAGTATGCCGTTTAAATCAGTCATAACAAAGTTACGAAGCGATTTTACGATATGGGCTCCCATTTATGTTTTAAAGAATAATTGACATTAAATGCGAAGAAACTCGTGCCCATGCCCTTACAGAACCATTCCAGGATTCGCCTGGAGTGATTTCGGAAAAACCTGGAAAACCGAAATCAGTATGGCTGGAGCCGGGCATCGAACCCGGATCCTACCGAATGCGAGGTGAGTATTTTACCACTGCTCTACGTCGCTCGGTAATGAACCTGTTACTAATACAGTAATTTGAATTGTCATGTGTGAAATAGTATACTCTGGATAATATGTGAAGGGTTTAACATTATATTATAACATAACACTAAATATAAAGCTCCTTATCATAGGTTGCGGTCAGTTTCCCTTATTCGGAGGAGTTTTGAGGAGGTATGTAGTAGTAATACAATACAATAAACTTCAGAGATATAGCACTATATTGACTAGGGCTCATGTTTCCTGCCAGGAGTGACAAGACGTTCCCATTTGTCAAGACTTCCGCCTGCAGTCTTCGTCTAGCTGTCACCACACATTTAGCGGGGGTGACAAGAGAAATGGCCAAAGCTAATTTAGAACCAAAATAATGTGAGAATCGGCAACAGGAGAGTGAAAAAATATACTAAATATCACAATTCAATTATTCGTCTCAGCCAGAGCACAAAACAAGTTGCCATTAATTTACTGACCAAACATCTCCGCCTCATTCTATGAGGCTTATCTGATTGGTTCTTTCTCATTGGCGAGTGACTTCACGCCAAATTGCTTTCTCTAGTAGTCCGAGTTTGGCAAACGTGTTGTTCGTTCGCATCTGTATTCTCTCTCTCACTATCCTCGCTGATTTTGAACAATTGAAACGAAATATAGTTTAGAAGGCCATTGAAGATGTGACATTTATAGTAGAAACTAATGCATCTAATTATACTGTAGTTGCAACCCTAACACAAAATATGGAAGGCCAGTAGCTTTTTCTCAAGGATTCTCTCTTATTGTGAAAGGAAACAATCAGCTGTTGAAAAAAGTTTACGCAGTTGAAGCTGTCAAGAAAAGGAAATGTTAGCTTATCGGGAAACATTTTACATTAATTTATGTTCAAAATCAGTATAGTTCATGTTTTATAACAATAAAAAAGGAAGATAAATAACGAGAAGATTTCATATTGGCCCTACTCGTATGACGTAGTTTAGCGGTCGGGAAGAGAAAATACTGCTTCAGATGCTTTATCTAGCATCTGCTTGACTGAGTCTGATACTGGAAGGCTGCCTCGACTGCATAGTTATCTATGTCATCAAGAAATTACTCGAATTTTTCATTTTGTTAGGAGCAAAAAATTTACCATATTCTACTGAAGATGTCATAAAGAAAATTGGAGACAGTGAAATATGTTGACAAATATAATCAAAATTCTTCAAAAGACAAAATGGAAAGTTAATGCTAGTCTCTTTAAAACACTAAATCTGCAATTTAAAGGTCCACTATAAACAAACAACAAGAATCTGTTCATTTTAACAGTTGTCGATTAGTATTCGAGATTTCAATTTGCTATTCCATGTGGGGATGTATCCACTGCCTCTGTCATTCAAGACCTCCAGAATCTTATATTCATGATTGGAGTACCATCCTACATCCACACAGATTGAGGATCGTCATTTATGTCAGACGTATTGAAATCCTATCTTCTTCCTCTAGGAATAGATACTAGACGCACTATTTCATATGATCCCCAAGGAAATGGGGAGGTAGAGAATTACAATGGGATAATTTGGAAAACTGTTTGTCTTGCACTTAAAACTAAGCATCTGCCAATCTGTCAGCGGAAGTCAGTACTCCAAGAATCTTTTACACATCGACAAATGCTACACCTCATGAACATATATTCCTACACCAAAGGAAGTCTCAGAATGGGAATTCATTGCCGAAAGGACTAATGTTTCCAGGGAAAGTTCTCATGAATAAACGTATTAGACGAAGAAAGTATGACCATTTAGTGGAAGAGGTGACACTGATTGACGCAAATCCCGTTAATGCGAAATTAGAGTTATTATCTGATGGACGGGATACAACAGTTTCTATTCAACACTTCGCCACATGTTGCGAACCTCTTCATGAAAATCATAGGAAAATATTACGAAAGCCAACTAACAATGATGAAGTAGAAACTTATCCAATATTAGTAGTAGGTATCTGAGCCTTCCTTTACTGAAGAGAGTGAGTTACTCTCATATATTCAATCTTTGCCTACCGAGACTGACACAAGATCCTCTTCTGAAGTTACTGATGACGCTAACAAGGATCCTGACTTTGAACAGAATGATCCTCCTCCGAGACACTCTACTCGGAATAAGAAAAACCTGCACACTTAGAAGACTTTACCTTACACTCTAGGCTGGAGAGATAGTTATGAAATTTATTCACGTAAAAATCAAGACATTGTCTACAGCCTCTACGGTTGTTGATTCAAAAAGTTTATAACAACTAAAGTTGCATGTTCAATAAAACTTACGAAGAAGTTTAAATCATTTATTTACTCAACAAACATATGCAGATAACAATATCAAGCAAAACTATTGACCGGAAATTTTTCGCGAAAGTGAATTTGCGTCAATTTGTTTCAGTGTCTTATATCAATCTGCAGCTCAATTGGCAACGTGTATTGGTGCAAATATCACACATTTAACTGTGCATGTACAATATATTGTCTAACTTTAGTTGCTTAAATATTATAGCTTCTAGGTTTCTGGGTTATAGCCGCGTCACTGCCGTGTTTCTTACCGACGTTTCGGAGAGTGTTGCTGTCTCCGTCTTCAACTGCAACTACAACTCTACCCTGAAGATGGAGAGAGTGAGAGTGAGAGATTTTAGTCAGCGGTTAATATCTAGGACTTTAGTACTGGTGAAGGGTGACATGATGTATGGAGTAGAGCCGGAATGAAAGGGCGGGGGAAACGGGAGATCCCCGAGAAAACCCGCCGACGGACGGCATCGTCTGGCACGATTCCCACATGCAAAAATCCGTGGTCCGATCCCGCCGGGAATCGAACCCTGATCACCTTGGTGGGAGGCGAATGGTCTGACCATTCGGCCACCGTGGCCCGAAACGTCGGGAAGAAACACGGCAGTGACGCGGCTACAACCCAGAAGCCTAGTAGCTGCAGACAACGGCCGCAAAAGCCTGCGAGCTTTCATTGTTTGTACATTGTTTGTTGTCACAGTTAGCAGCCAGTTTCACAACAGACCAGATAGAACGAGGCTAGGTCCTTGTTTACTTGAACGTCTGTATTACTTCAAAGTTAGGTGCCACGGTTTACGCAGAGACCACATCACTCGCCTCTCACCAAGGTGATTGTGTGGCAAATATGCCGGACGATAACGCTGGTCGGCGGGTTCTCTCGCGGATTTCCCGATTCCCTCGCCCAGTTGCAAGTTTGCATTTCGGGTTGCGATACCCTATTTTTCAGGATCACTCCCCATACATTTATTTAAGACAGAGTTCTCTAAGGGAGTTCAGTAAACTTGCAGTTGCAGTACTAATCTACAAGATTTGGGTAGTTGTTTGTCTTTTGTATTCACAAATTTTTTGCTGTTCCTGGCCAGCTAGGTAGACCATTGGTAAAATAATACCCTCACATTCAGGAAGACCGAGGTTCCATAATTTTTTTCTTGCCCTCCTGGTTTGGATTTTCAATGGTTTTGCAAACCTCTCCAGTGAAATTCTGGTATGGTTCATTAATAAAGTTCTGGCCGATTGTTTTGCCCCTTCCCCTAGGCAAACTCTAAACGGGAAACTGCTCCATCAGGAATTAGTGGAAAACTACAGCTTTTATCAGCGAAATTAACTCACTGATTTAATTTGAGATTTTCGCTAACTGGAAAGTAGCGGGTTTTTTTTTTTTTTTTTTTGTTACCTATAGGCTTTGACCAAAAAATTCGTAGTTTCACTTTAAGTGCAATTCTTATTTTTTTCTCAATTATTTCATAAGCTTGAGAAAGGCATTCATCAAAGTTTAAAAAACAAAGAATACCAGCGGGATTCGATCCTATGACCTTTAACAAATCAGCCTTAATGCCATGGTCTTTCATTTATTTCAAACAATTGCAAATAACTTAAATATTTTTAACCAAATGCTTTGAAAATATTTGAGACTGTGCACAGTCATACGATACACAATTTTGCTAGAATGCTTTTAAAAACAATGTACGGTTTGCTAGCAAAATAAAGCTTCATTTTGGTTTATTTTGACCACAAAATATGTGGCATTTCAGGGGCAAAATTTTAAAAATCCGTTTGGTGTAACAACAGAATAATTTAGATACAGACGGTGATATATAAGTGTTAAAACTGTAAGAATGAACTTTTGGTATATATATTTATTCGCATTTAAAAAAAAGTTTTCGAAACCATTGCAGAACTGAAGAGCGGGGCCTTAAGGCTGCTCAACATCGATAAATTCGTAATTTTATAACTGTACGAAACACTGTCCAACTCTTGAACATTACATAAATTGTAATTTCCCAAAATTTTTCAATGCCGTAGTTTTCGTACATGTGCATGACAAATTAGGGATTTGACCATTTTCGCTACTTACCCGAAGTAAAAACTAATCAAACGATACGAATAAAATTATTTAGAGTGAGAGTAAATGTATTAGACTTCAGATTGACACCTATGTTATTTCGCGCTAAAAAATATTTATTTTATTACAGGCGTATAAATATATTTAAAATTTTAAGTAGGTATGTATATTCAAGAACTTTTTTTAACAAAAACCATTTTTACGTGTAATTACAAAGATGTCATTTTCTAGCTTAATACATTTACTTTTACTCTGAGTTATTTTATTCGCATCGTTTCAATTGTTTTTACTTTGGGCAAGTAGAAAATTGGTCAAATCGCTGTTTTGACGTCGGTTTGTACGATAGCTATGGAACCGTAAAATATTCAATTTTTGGGCGATACTATTAATGCAGTGTGTAAGAGTTACACAGTGTTTCGTACAATTACAAAATTACGAATTATTCTGTGCAGAGCTCCCTTAACCACTAACCCAGTATGAACATTTGGTGAAAAAAATTGTCATTTAAATACGTTTTATTATTGTTTATTAGCATTGTTCATTGTTTTCTTAGAAATGAAATAGCTGTTTTTACTAAAGTGTGAAATTTTCAAAGAATCAATATTTCATAGTGACTCACTGAGCAACGGAGCGAAACTGAACATTACTAAAACTGAACTGTCCGCAACAACTGTACACCAAGAATACTTATTACTATGTTGGTTTACTGTAAATATTAATGGACATTTAGATGTAACTTACCAAAACACATAATTCACTTTTACTAAAAAGAAAAAAATGTGTAGCATGCTTGCTGTGGAAATGGTGGTACGATATTTATTACATGAAGATCGATAGCATGCGACATTGTTGATATGACATTTAAGTTACAGATTCAAACAGTAATACTCAAATTACAGGTAGATAAGTTGAATTTGTACTGATTAATTAGTGATATATACACATATATATACACTAATTTTATATGTTAACTAATCTGCCGATTTCTCACTTTTTTGTCAGCCAATGTTGACAAAACAACAGATTCACAAGTGAAAAACCTTGCAACTTCCTGAAACAGTGAAAATTCCACTGATTCTAATATAGAGTATACATCTGTAAAAGCTGTGAAGACTTTAAATGTTCTTAATCCTCAAGATATAAATAACAAATTAACGACTGAAGCTGAGTGCACTACACGATGTCAAAGATAGTACGCGGGCAGAGCCGATACTACGTAACGTATGGTTGGGGAGGGATTAGGCGAGTAGAGTTGTGAGATATTGGCGGGGCTCGTGTGTAGTGAAATCAGGACGGAGGCAGTAAATGGTCTGGCGCAAACATAGCCTCTCCCTCTCTTTTAGCTAGATAAAGTTAACCCACGTTCCCCGCTACGTCGCCTTGTCAATCATTCGCGAGGCTGCATCGACCAACTTGACCACTCCGCCTTATTGAGTTTAAAGTGTTGTAGTCGTGTTTTGGAGGACTCGCAGCAAGTAAAAGGGGAAAGCAAGGACGTTGCGGAATATCACTTTCTCCTCGTGAGAGCAGCAGCTAATCGGATAATAGAAGACGTGATTATGGTTGTGAAATTTAGCCACAGGTATAGCCACGATTTTATGACGGAAAATTCTTTGCGCCGTTTGGTGGCAACGCCTATTGTGTACATCTGCAGCTCTGCTTTATGTCCAGTGATAAGATGTTTTCTCGCACATCACAAATATATACAGAGTGTCCAGAAACAAACGCCTACTAAACACACCACGCAAATCCTGGGTTAAAATGGATACGAAAATGTTAGTGGCAAAATGTTGTACGATGACATTTTATTTTCACAACGTGGTAACATAGCACTATACGTACTCCCCTCTTCCGCTCCACAGATATCTTACTTATCTTACTACTACAGTTCTGACCTGCGTATTATTGGTCCAGCTTAAAATCCTATGTTTACTTGAATTAAAATACATGAAATAGTAACTGATCGTGGAGCGCAAGTTAAGACTATCTCCGTGCAGTAGTGTTGCCACATTGCGTACGTAAAATGTCGTCGTACAACATTTTGCCACTAACTTTCGTCTTCAATTGAGCCCAGGATTCGCGTGGTGTGCTTATTCTGGACATCCTGTATAGTGTCACAGTTACCTAACACTGATTGGTGCAAACATATATATTATACATGTCTGAACAAAGACACGCTGCTAATAAAAGTGGAAGCAGATATTTTGTTGAAGCGCACGTAAGGTATTGAAACAAAATGCTTCAATAATCTTTCGTGGCATACACGTGGCTCTTAAAGTCATTATATCCGCATAAAAATATGTCGAGACTGTAAAATGTCGCTGGCTTAACAACCTACTGTCTGGATTCCTTACTCCTTTGTACATACATTATGTCCTAAGATACTTGTTCATTGGCTGCTGCTACAGCGAGTGGTTGGTTGTATATCTGACAAGGTAGTCAGTGAGTGTTTGCTGATGGTTCCGAGACCCCAACAACGAGTTGCGCAAACAGTGAGCCATTCGCAAACACAACTTACGTGTGCAGCAGGTCGATTATGGATCTTTTCGTATAAGACGTCATAACTATGACGCGTCACAGGCAAGACTTGCACCGTATAACGCTGAACGAAAAAATCGATTACGTTTCTCCTCGTCATAAGCTCCTCGCCGTGCGTAAGGCGTCTTAACTTTTACGCAAAATAATACGAAGTTGGTACGCCTGACGCTTAGAAACTCGTGTCGACTACAAGAGTTGTTATATTTTCTTTTTGCTAATTAACAAATTTCAATTCTTCAGATCGTTAAATTGGTTTATAAATAGTAAATTTTGCTCGTGTTACGATGGAAACTAAATACTACAATCTTAAAAAGAAAGGTAACTTAACCTTATTAATAAACAGGAATATTCCCTTACTTGTATGGATAATTGACGTATTATTACATAAAATAAAAAAACCTCAATGAACTGTCAAATTGCACAAATACGTTGAAAAATATCGTAAGATGTACGCAGATTTAGTTTTTCCTTGTGGACAATAGTTTAACATAGATTGAAAGTTCTTTGTCCGTAAGGTGTCGATAGCCGCGTGGTTAACGTTTAGGCCTGCTAACTTGAAGTTTTGTAGTTCGAGTGCTACTGCAGCCGAAAATTTTAACATTATTATTCATATTTCGTATTCTGTGTACAATAACAATAATAAAGATTTCTAAAATGCGAATGAAGGTATATTTTAAATAAGGAATTTTTCCTTCTATGTGAATGTAATTTTCTTCCCTTATATGAAAGTCGATTTAGCCTAAATTTTGTGAGTGTGGATATAATAATAAGAATATATATTATTGCGCAGTGTACCGTTTCTCAGAAAGGCAATTCACTTGTACATTTGTGATGGGTGGCATAAAATAGAGTTAGAGCAAAATTCCTGAATCTTCTGCATATTTTGTGCATTTACATTTTAATATAAGAAATTAGTGTACTAATATGCTGAAGCTCTTACAATTATGCTTTACATACCGTTTTCTATATAATGTGAACATGCCCACGAGATACGTAGCCGAACTGAGATCAACCAAATGTAGCAACAATTACATATGTTCATATTTTACTTCACTGAAATATACATAGGTAACTTACATATTGTGTTCATTGTATGAGCGAATCTTTTTGAAAAAGTCATTGGGGGCGAGCTCGTATCTATAATTTTTTTCTGCAAGTTGTTGGATGGAGGGGTGAGTTTAAAATTTTAATAATTAAGTTTAAAAAGCAATGGCATTATTATACTGTTTTGATATTATTAAAAGTGATTAATTTTTCTAACTGTGGTCACAATAATAATTACTCACTTGTTTGTATATACTGCACTGGTAATCAAATGTGTAGGCCTGCCTATAATATTTAAAAACTGCAGGGATTTCTGAAGAGGATATAATTGTACACAACACTGCCGCATACTGACCGCACGCTTGAGTGGACAGTAAATGTATGTGACAAATGTGTGGCAAAAAAGGTTAATGTGACTGTTTTTGGGATTAAATAAACTGTTATCGTACTAGATATTACACAGATCCTTATTAATAATGATAAAATTTTTGCTAAATTTTTGCACATTGATTCGATCCGACATTTCTTGCGTAACAGTTCTGCACGGAACCACTTTTTTTATTATTATTATTAACGTAGTATAAATGCTCATACAAAGACTGGTTGAGTACATACATGAAAAGACAACAGGGACAGAGGCTCAAGAGCGCATATCCCAGCTGAACTACATTGTTTCGTTAGTTACAAATGACATTTTCTGTACTACAAGAAATTAAACATAACAAATTCAGGTGAACGTAGCATACAAACTTGTGAAATGGTACAAATTTAAAACATGAACAGATAGTGGCCATATCGCCGTCTAAGGGAGCTGTCCTTTATCATTGCCCATCTTGCATTGCGAATCTGCGCTACAAAGTC